>WBNO01027097.1:567883-591572 GCA_013400575.1 Peucedramus taeniatus | reverse complement strand
GGCTCGCCGCGGGCCGGGTGGAGGGGTGCGATGGGGCACGGCACGGTTCGGCTCGGTACGGCCTAGCACGGTCCGGTACGGCTCAGCACGGCCGCTTCGGCTCGGTTCCGGTTCGGTAGAGCTCTCCGGGGCTCGGTGACGGCCCGGAGCGATAAATGGCTCGGCCGGCAGAGTTGGGCTGGCACCGGGGGGTGGGGGCTGTGCGTGGGTGACACCGTGAGTGTGACACGGGGTGTGTGACACTGTGACACTGGGTGTGTGACACTGCGCGGTACCGTGTGTACACGACACTGTATTTGTGACACTTGCACGTGTGTGACACTGCCCGTGTGTGTGGCACCTTGTGAGAGTGGGGCTGTGAGTGTGCAGGGCTTGTGAAGGTGTGAGTGTCCCTGTCGGGGACATCTGCCTTTGTGTGTGTGTGTGGTGACACCCTGAGGGGGTGCAGGGATGATCGTGTTGGGGTGTGTGTCCGTGTGCTGGGGTGTATCTGTGCCGTGGGAGGGTGCAGGGTCCGGGGTGTGTCTGTGTGTCTGTGTGTCTGTATTTACACACACGGGTCTGTATTTCTGTGTGTCCCCATGTGTGCGTGACAGCCACCCCACCCCTCACACCAAATCTGAACCTCCATGGGCCAAACTGGTCCCAGCTGGGCAGCACCAGGTGATGCTGGGAGCACAAGGACTGGGACCAGCCGTGACACTGATGGGGCTGGACCACGACCCCTGCCCACAGCTCCCAGGGGTCCCCAGCCCCTGTGCTCAGCCCTTCCCTGGCATCCTCCTGCCTCACACCTCCCTTCCCCTGTCCCAGAGACTGCCATCCTGCCTCCCCATTTTGGGCAGGTTTTTTGTGCTGTTTTAGCAACAGAACACACCTTTAATCAAGATGATTAAAGTGTGGCTGGCACTGAGCTGGCCCTTGGAACAGAAGTGCTCTTCTCTCTCCCCAGGCACTGTCATTTGAGGTAAGGACTGGCCCGTGTATTTTTTTGTGATGGTTTCAGGTGTCTCAAACCATTTCCAAAACCACCTCCTAGGCAGTGATTTCCTTTTGCAGCCCTGCAAGAAGGTGGCAGGGGAGAGAGAAAAAGATGGGTGCAGGAGAGAAATTTTACTCATTTCAATTTAATAGCAACAACACTAACACCACCACAGCCAAAAAACCTGAAGCGTGGAGTAATAGAGCTGGGAGACAGCCTGGGAACAGGCAAGCAATGGCCCCTCTCCAAATGGCAGCTGGCAACCTGGCACAGCACTCAGCTGCATTAGACACACGGCCCAGGGAAAGTGCCCATGGGAGTGCAGGAGATACCCTGCATGATGGAGAGGATGGGCATGGAGAATTGATCCAGCATCCTCTCTTCCACAGCTGTGACCCAGTCCCCAGGGGCTTGGTCTCTGGGTGAGCAGGTTGATCTGAGGTTCTTCCATTTCCCTTTGCCATCACCACCTTTGCTCACGCCCTTGAAGCATGGGAGACCCCCTCCTCCCTGGAGCAGGGATATCCCATTCTCCCGTGTCCCATGGGATGCCCTAAAGGCAAGGAATTCCCATTGAAATTGCTTTGGACTAATAAATACCCAGGCAATGACATGAAACAGCAGGGGCCACCATGAGGGTGGCTCTGGAGTCAAATGTCTTCCTGGGGAGATGACAGATAAGAGGTCCCATCCCTCCTCTGCCTTTGCTGGAGAAGGAACAGACTGGATTTCCTGGGCAGGGAACAGATACTGCCAGGTCCCTCCTGGTGCCAGAGCAGGGTGTTCTGGGGTTCAGCCCCACATCTGTGCCACACAAACCCTGGGCCAGCCACAAACACTGAGGGTTCATGCCAGCCCTGGAGCTGCAACTGACACCTGGCAGCTGGGAGAAGAATGGCCCAGAGGGGACATGGATGCCACTGGCACTCCATTAGAGATTTTCACCCATGGAGATCAGCAGTGAGGAGAGGGAAGATTTGCCAAAGGCTCTTTGCAAATTTGCTGCCTTTGTCCCTGCTCCTCAGGGTTGCTTTGGGAGAGGCATCCCCAAAAACCTCAAGCCTCCCTCATGGATCAAGGACTTTAAGCAGCATCATCTCTTCCAGCTGCCAGGTCAACGGGGGGTGGAAAGACTTGGTGCAATCAAACAACTTTGCAAACCAAGATAAATTAATAAAAGGAGTAAGTACTTCTGAGCAAGCTGTTCCAGTTCTTCTGGGAGGAAGTGACGCCAGTCCAGACTCTGGCCCCTATATTTAGTAAAAATCTAAACCAGACATTGATAATATTATTAAAGACAGGAAGGAGTAAAAGAAGACGTAGCCGTGCTGGGATGACTGATCTATTTATGCGAGATGGAGGGAGGAGTGCTGTGAGAAAGATGTCTGGGGTCAGGAGAGCTCCTGTGAGCCCTTCCCCTCCACCAGCAGAAGATGTCTAAAACAGCAGGCTCAGGCAGTCCTAACCCAGTTTAACAAGGAGAGAGAGGTGGTTAATGAAACACTGGCAGCTTCCCATGATGATGTGGAGGGGATATGGGAATGAGAGCTCTTCTGCTGCCTCTTTGAGAATCACCTGGAAAGAAATGCTGGCCAAGGGACAGAGTGTTGGCTGGGCACTGCTCCATTTGCCCATGCAGAACGGGGAGGTGTTGAGTAAGATAAGGAAACAAAGTGTGACTTTGGGTAGGCGATGTCTCTTCTGTCCTTGCTCAGGGCAGGGATGAGTTGTTCCCCTGCAGTGCCCACAGCAGCAGGGCTTGACTCTGGATTCTCCTTGTGCCACCGTGGGTGTGACAGCCTGGTGTCCTTGTAGAGAGGGAAGCGCTCACCAAAAGAGGGGAGTTTGGAGGGAAAGGTGGTGATGAGACAGCTGTGTGACTGCCTCTGTGCAGAGCTTGGGGGAGAGTCAGAAGACCCCACCACACCTCCACGGGACCCCGTGTGGGCAAGGGATGGAGGTCTGGTGTACTTTGCTTGCTTATACCATTCATCACCTCCCAAAAGCAGTGGCTTCAACTGTCTTAAAAATCCCAAGGACCTGAAGCCCCACAGTGAGACCCTTAACAGCAACAACCCACCCTCCACAGAGGGTGAAAATCCCACCAGCCTTGCTCTGCCCGGGACCCCTGTAAGAGCTCTGCCTCCAGCTCCCCTCTCTGCTGTGGGCTTCTGAAAAATGCACCACAATGGGGAGCTCTTACCAGAAAAAAGGGAGGATGATCCTTGCAGGAAGGGTGTGATCTCCCCCTTTGCATCCCTACAAGACTGGCTGGTGTCCCCTGGCTTGGAGGGTGAGTAGATCTGCCCAACCATGAGTCACCATCCAGTAGGATGAGGGGATGCTGCTCTGCAGTGCCCAGCAATGCACCAGCTTGGCTATGGGTGACTTGACATCCAAGGGATAATTTTTTTCAGCCTGAAATGCTTTTTCACTGCTGTTGTCAAATCCTATCTAAAAATCATCAGATTAATTAGAAAACAAAAAACGACATTTTATGGGCTGTTAGTGCTGTAAGTGGACTAAGGCCTTATGGTATTTAGAGAATGTTTGGAAAACAACTGCAATATTTACATCTGGGAAAGTTACCAGGCCCAGGCAGAAGCTGCATTTCAAAACATTTTTGTTTAACATACTCAGCCTTGGTGATGACAAATATTACTGCACATCATTACTCCAATTTTTCAAGGCATTAATACCTCATCCATTGCAAATCACATCTGCTGTAGACTTGGCAGCTTGGATGTATTTTTATAGGTCCCCATTTGTTCTGAGCTTCTCTTTCAGTTTTGACTTTGAAGCTCTCAAGAAGTCAATGAAAGTCAGTGAGAGGGGACAGCAGTGGGAACAGGGGACTCCTGCCAGCCCACAGCCCAGGTGCAGAGTGATTGTGCATCATGAGTTGCTCTGCTCACCACCTGGAGCTGGTGGGGACATCCAGGATTGGCCTGGTCTCTAGTTCCACCTTTACTTGCTGGGCCTGGCAGCTGAGGAGATGTCCATGAGGATGGTGCAGTTCCATGTAGACATTCCTGCTCACCCACCTCCCAAAGCAGAGACACTTCCCTATCCTGTGTGCTGCTTGTATTGACCACTAAGTCTGAAAATGGGTTTCATTTGGTCCTTGTTGATGTTGATCACTGCCACCCTGCTGTGCTTGCATCCCTGTGGAGCCTACATCTGCAGCTCTGGATTCAGTGCAGCACGGCTGGATGTCCTTCACCAGGGCCCCAGGGGACTCATCCCACTGTTGATGGTTTCTTCTGGACCTTCTGGATACCTTGACATGCTATTGTAATGCAGATTGCACAGCATATTCCTCTTGGGTACTCCAAGAATGTAGACAGAGTAAATAATTCAAAATGAGCAAATTCTTTAAAGATCTTTGTCTTTTTTTTTTCTCTGTCTCACATACATTGTCCATGAAGAAAATGAGAAATTCTCCAGTGCACTTGTTAGGTGCTATTCACGAGTCTCTTTGGAGAATAACTCTCAGCTTGTGCATGCTTTCAAAGCAAGGAGTTTGTCACCAAACCCTCAAGTGGCAATTTGATCATGGCCCAGCAAAACACACATTTCAAACCACACATCCCAGGGCAATGTCCAAAATCCACCCTGCATGCTTAGCCATGTCCAAACACCAGTGTGTGGAGAGGGAAGCCTTGTCTCTGCCCTCCTGGCACTGCACAGATCCAAGCACAGACATTGTGAACCCCAGGTTTACAGGTGGTCACTGGTTTGGGGGCTTCATCCAAGACATCAAAGCCATGCTGTGGGTACCTGAGGTTCAGTCTCCTTTGGGATGATGGTGGAGGAAAGTCTGCCTGAGCCTGAAGGTCTTCACAGCAAAACCCTTCCTCTGCTGCTGTGCATTTGGTTCTGCCACGCTCCTGATGTCCATGAGGATATCTCCAGTGACCCTTTGCTAGAGGAGTCTCACCTTGTCATGCATGAGGGGCATCATCTGTTCCTCAAAAGGCAGAGCCAGTTCAAGGCTTGTCAGTGGCATTGGCCAAATCAAGTGATGCTATTCCAGGGCTGTCATTAAAATGAAGCTATTCAGTTTTGCCAAAGCCATCCCTGAAGCTGATTCCAGCAAGAAAGGTTGACAGGGAGCACACGCCTGCCTTGGAGACATGTAGATGCAGCAAGACTTTCTTTTTATTTACAGAGCATCAGATTGCACATTCCCTAAGAGCTCTGATTCATCCCTCTCAAACCCTAGAACAAATATTCCAAAATCAGTCTACGGCATGGGGACAGGCTTTGTTCAGTGCTTTGAAAGAGAGCAGGTAAAGTCATTACCCTCACTTTGCATAGCAAAAAATGATATGCATAAAGCTGCATAGAACAACCCTGCAAAGCTCAAAGGAAACAAATGGGCGACTTGCACCATGAATTTCAATGGGACTTTGTGCCGCCAGGATAATAGCCAGGGAGACAGTGAAATATTGCATGGAGAGACAGTGGGCAGTAAAAACATGTTCGACTTGCTAATGCAGTGGAATATCCCACAATATCACACGGGGGGAGATTGCAGAGCAATTGTGTGGGGACATGAGCCTGGGAGATAATGGAGCACACACGGGCCCAGGACAGGAATCATTTGGGATGGTAGCTGCAGGGATCTTTTAAACACAGGGAATCGCCCTGTGGCTTCTCTTTGGAGCTGCCCCCCTGGCTTGAAGAGCTATTTATCCAGCTTGCCTTGGAGGCAGAACCTGGTTTGCAGGGAGGTCTCCAGCTAATTTTTCACATGGGTTAACTACAGCCCTTGGAGCGCCTGACCTGGGATGGAGATCTGTAGCCAAGTTTCTTATTATTATTCCCAGCAACTGCCTTCACTCCGATCCCTAGCTGCTAAACACAGCCTGCCTCAGGTTCCCTCCTTTCTGTGGTCCCAAGCAGGAGAGACAAAGTGGAGTTTTAGAAGGGGCTGGCTCCAGGGATCCCCAGCACGGGCTACTGCATTCCAGCAGCATCCCAGCTCCATGGGGATGGTGTCCCAAAGCATCTCTGCAAGCTCCCTGCACCCCCAGCTGTCCTTGTGGGATGCCCTGCGGGCCATGGGCTCAGCAAAGTCTCTAAATATAGACTGAAGAAAATCATCCTCCTATTTGACACCCGGAGAAAAAGAGGTTTGCACGAAGCTGGATAACTCACCCGAGGATGGAGTGGAGTGAATTAGCATCCTTTAAATTAAAGAGCTTTAAACAGCATCTTCTCCCCAAATTGCCACTATATCCATTTCAATAGTTATAGCAAACACTTTGCAAGTACACCCAGAGGAAGAGGAGGGAGGAGGGAGAAAGCCAAGAAAGAGAGGATGGGAGATGCTGACACGTGGTGGGGAGGGGGCCGGGAGAAACCCATTTGCACCAGGAGCAGCTGTGCTGTTACCAAGCAAAAGATGCTAAAGCCAGGAATTCCCTAAGGCTCCCTAAACTTCTACAGATTGCTGATGGTGAAAGCAGTAAATGAAAGGACACCTCTGAGTGAGCACTCATGTATTAAGCAGACTTGGAGGTTGTCCCCATGCAAAACAGAATGTTCCTTTCAAAGCTGTGTAACTCCACAGCTGATAGAACAGGTGAGGGGTGCAAAATCCAGACAGGGAAACCTCATTAGGAACTTCAAGGTGCATTTTCAAGATGTCCATGACAAGGGGAAATGGCAGTGCCATGTCTGACTGCCACTATGGAGGCTGGCTACTGGTTCCTGCTCATGGCCATCTGCACTATTTAAGGCTATTTAAGGGTCATTTGTATTTTGGGTCAAAGTGAGATGAGGAGAAGGAGAGAAGCTGGTTATGGATCAGCTGTGGACATTTAAACTCGTTTGCTCTGAAAAGCAGAAAAAAAATTAAGATGGCTGAAAGCAGTGAACAAATTAGAAATTCAGATGGGAATCCAGCTACTCAATCCACCAAATCTGGGATTAATGACACCATCTCAGCTTCTTCTCCTATTTTAAGGCTGACTGGAGATCCAGGAGAACACAATTGCTTTCAAGAAGGGGATGGAAATGGGCTCAGAATGAGTCTTGTGGTGCATCTCCTTTCCCCAGGATTCCAGGAGAAGATATCTTCACATCCATCACCTTCTTTAGCTGGGCCCAGGCAGGCTGAGTGCATCCTTGAAATAAGAGTGTGGGGAGCAATTCTCCTCCATCCACACCAACCCAGCAGCAGGACTCTGAAGGCAGCACTCTGGAAATGTCCCTTTTATTGACACGACATTCAAAATAGGGCAGCTGGGGCTGCTGACTCAGAGGTCCCCAGGTAAGGAAGGAGCTGCTGGGCAGGATCCAAAGCTGTGAGCAGATCCCACGATGAGCCCCGGCCGTGCAGTGACTGCAGCCATCCAAAATAGCATTTGTCTCCACTGAGACTCACAAGCCCCTTGAGGAGGGAAGGACCAGCTATTCAGCAGTGCCGTCAGCTCCCAGGGGAATGTTTTGCTCAGAGAATGGGAGTTTGGAGGTTTTCTGCAGCTTCCCCTCCCAGTCTCAATTTACCTCACCAAATTAAAAGCAGTGTGGGCTGGAAACGACGTTAAAAGGAAAAAGACGGCAGAAAAATCACACTGAGTGCATTGTTCTGGATAAATAAGACACAGGCGTGTTGTGGAAGGTAGCTAAACCCAGCCCACAAATGGTCTTCTCCTGCCAGGAAGATGTGACAAAAATAATTACTTGGGCTATACATAATTATTGTGCTGCTTTGAGCAGCTGCCTGCCCTTGGCACAGCTAAGGGAGCCTGATACTGATTAGTGACATTACCCGTGAGCCCATTAAAGTCCTGACCTGCTGAAGGGGCTGGGATGTCCCCAGGGATGGTGCTGGATGCCCACCTGTGTGTCTGATGCAGGAGCACCCTGTGCCTGTTGCTGGAGAAATGCTCCCAGTTGCCATTCCCAGTTGCACCAGTGCCTGGAGGTTGGACCCCAGGGCAATCCTGCACCAAGATCTCCACTCAGGAGATGCTGGGTGCCACTGGCAGGGCCAGGCTGGCACCACAGATGCCAGTGATGGTTTGTGATACTCATGGGAAGTAGGATCAGTGCTGGAAAACACAGAATTGGTTTGATGATTAAAAAAGGAAGGAAAAAGGTAATGAAATCACTTTTTTTCTCCCTTGAGTGAAGAAAGCTCCAAACCCCTCCAGATTTGGTCCAGCTGCCAGAAAGAGACCTGTTCCATGGGTCACTTGGGGAAACCTCCATGGAATAATTAAATGTTCTTCATTTAATTCTCTCAAAGGAGGAAATAAGAGTTTTACAACCAGCTGTCAAATGCTCGGCAGCTAAAATATCAACAAAGTATGACAGATGCAAGACTGAAAAAGCCTCTGAGGTTTCCTTTTATTGACTAGGAAGTCTCTGGTTTCTATCTTATTATCTTTCAAGCTAAACTGATATGAGCTGAACAATCAGGAAATTGAATAGCATCATTGGCAAAGACCATCCTCTCCCAAAATAGCTGACAGTGATGAATACCTGAGAAGATGCATTGCTTCAGCAAGGTGGGCTCTAACAGAACAATGCTCGATCTTATCCCATACAACCACTTGGCCAGAGCTGACGGAGCACCAAACGTCCTGCATCTCCTTTATCTGGGAATAATCTAAAGTCTGGGTCACATGGAACCAGGTTGCAGGTTGATAATCGCATACTTGAAGATCACAGGCTATGAAAATTATTGCTGTGCTGGCTGGAATAAATTATGCAAAGCAATGCGTTATCTGGAAGGCTGCAACGCACAGGCACACGCGCGCACGCACACTTCGGTGATCTATCGCTCTCCATGCAGATGTTCTGCTGCAAAGACATTTTAATTAATACATTGAAAATATGTTTCCTGCCTTGTCTGAGCCGGAGATGAGCAGGGAAATGATGCTGAGTGGGGTAAAGCCCCCACTGCAAAAGAAATCGAGAAGGGAAACGCAGTGATTTAAAACCAGTCAGAACTGAGAGGTGTCTGAAGGGAGGCCCAGTCGTGCATTGAGCAGGTGTTGGCAGGAGGGTGAGCTGCAGGAACTGAAGATGCTCTCCTGAAGGCCCTGTGGGGCTGTAGCTGTAGCACAACTCAATCTTTACTATCCCTTTTCTTCCTGCTGAGGACATCCCTTCACCCACTCTGCATCCCTGGCATTCCCACTGCCTTTGTGTGCATCACCAGGGATGACCCAGGTTAAGGCTCAGTGAGTCACTGTTCAAAGCAGAAACCAAATTTAATGCATGAAAACGTGGCTCTTCCAGAAGGGCCATTGAAATGGAAAGGCCCAGTCAAGACACCAACCACACCAGCAATATTTGGATACAAATGTCTTTCCAGGCAGAGAAATAATCTGAAAAAGCAATTTCCATCCCTCAGTACACACTGAAAGGGTGGAACATCTGCCCTAATTATGAAAAGGATTTTTGCTTTTCATTCTCTTCTTTTCTATTTTATTTTTACTGGGTCTCCTGCCTCACCTCTGAGACTCTCCCATACAGACCAGCCAAGGACCACAGTGGCAGCAATGAAAAAAGGGGAAATTTGCCCAGCTATCCCCATTGCCCACCCCAGGTGGGACATTCACTGGGACACAACTCAGTAAGCATGTCCTGCCCAGCTCACAGCTGATTTGGCCTCAGTGGGGGTGACACAACCATGTAACATGTTCTTCTCCATCATGTTCCATCAGAACTCAAGGACAGCAATCACCAAAACCCCTGTCTGAATCTAATCAGCATGGAGGGCTCCTGCCTCAAGCAGGGAGAGCCCCAAATGTACTCCCTGGAGAAAAAAAAGATGTGAAATTAGCCTTGCCAGGCTAGGGAGTGCTTTTAAATTGCAGCAGAAGTGTTTGAGAGATAGCTCTGCTCTCCACAGGAGCTTCTCCCCATCCTTGGGATTTAAGCCTCTTAATAGTGGAGTATGATGATATTATCTGTTTGTATTGCATTTTTTATCATAAACAGTCCCCAGAGTGATTTGTTATCATGTCCTGTGAAAGCTGCTGAAACACAGGCCCTGGTGGGAAGCAACAGCAGCAAAGCAGCTACCACCTGCTTATAGAGGAGAGGAAGGGAGAATTTGGACCAAGAAAACATCCTTGGTTCCTCAGACCCTCACAAACCAGCAGGGATGTGGGATTTATGGTCCTACCCAAAAGATCTGTGTACTAGACACAGTGTGTGGTGATAGACAGGTGGGATGACAGAGCAAACTCTGACCTTGGCCAGGCTGGGACTGCTCCTGGCAAAAGCAGTGGCTCCAGCCTCAAGGCTCAAGCCCAGCTCATGCTTTGCTGCTCCACACTGGACACAAGTTCCTCTCAGGGAGCACAGCCTGTGTTCACCTCAGCTGCCAGGCCTGAGCCACCATCCCTGGTCCTCAGTCAAGAACACATGGAAATGCATTTCTTCTGCCCTCCTTTTGGATAGATCTTCACAGAACAAAACCTGGGATTATTTCTGTAACCTCTGCTCAAAAAATGTCCAACCCACCAATATTAGAGCATGCACAATGGGAAGGCAGCATTAGAAGGAAAGGTGGAGAAATGGAAGGTGGAGGGGCAGGGCAGTGGGAGAAGATAAGGAGTGCAATTGGAAGTGGAAAAGCAAAGGGAGTATTTATCCTCAATGAGCAATGGCCAGGCAGGCTGGGAGAGGGAGAGACTCATTGCAGCCACGCAGTCCCTGGTGCTGTGCAGTCCCACAGGATGCATGTCAAGTCTCTCCTGTCTCTGCAGAAGTTGCAGATGAGGTCCCAGCAGCTGAGAACATCCTCCAGGCCAAACCAAATAATCCACCCCACCCACTGGGGTCCAGAGACCCTGGCTGCAGGATTAACCTGCCTGCCCTGACCTTTGTGTGGGGATGCCAGGAGCCACTGGCCAGCTGCACTCAAGGTCTGGCAGTCTTTCAGCTCCATGCCACTGTCCCTGGCCACCATGCATTTGTCCCAGCAGGAGAAATGGCTGGAGATGGTCCCAGAAGCAGGTCCCTGCAAGCACAGGGGAGGCTGCACACCACAGCCTGTGCTGCAGGCAGGTCCTGGGAGCACCACTGAGGCTCCAGCTGGGGCTGTGGTGAGGGTGGCTGCATGAACAGCTCAGTGCTTGCCAGGACCAGCAAAGGCAGGACCAGCTTCTGCCCAGCCACCTGGGCATCCAGGCTGGAGACTGCAGGGCCATGCCCTGTGAGCATCACCTGGCAATGCACACAACTAGAACAAGTATTTCTGTGCTTCCCTTTGACACAGGGAGCTGGACAGATACTTTGCCAAAGCATTTCCTTCCCCAAAAGCCAAGCACAGTTGCTGTGCCCAGTTTCCTTCCTACAGCCATGTTTTAATGAGACGTCCTGGGCACAGGCACGCAGAGCTCCAGGAGCATCGTGGAGGATGCAGCTCTGTGCTGGGAATATCAGTGGAGACACAAAGAGATTTCACTCCCAGCTACCTCGCTTGACTGACACCCTGTAATAAAGAGATTCGCCACATAATTACTGTGCACTTGGGATGCAGCACCAGGGATTATTTTAACCCAGTGACAGCCTTAAATGGTAGTTAAAGTATATGTTTATATTAATGCCATTAGTTATTTTTGTGTCTTTTACACAAAAGGCTTTTCCCTGAAATGGCAATACAGTACACAACAGCTCAGGTGTCTTCCAGAGACGTCTCTGCCCCTTCTTCCTGATGAAGCAAACAGGAGGGGAAGGATCTGAGCTGAGATTCAAGGAGCAGCACCTTGACTTGAGGACAACAAGTGGTGCAGGATCAGGCACTGGTGTCAGGAGCCTCTCACCTCTCAGCACTACAGGGTAAATGCAGGAACCTGAAACAAATTCTTTTCCATACTCAGTGTCCAGCTGTGGCAGCAAGGAATTGCCACATGTGACACCCTGCCAGTGGCTGAGACCTGACCTCTGTTAGCACACCTACAACTGGGTACAGCTGCAGTCATATTCAGGTATCTATTCCAGCCTTGCCACAAAAGATGTTAATCTAGACTCATAACAAATGAGAGAAAGAGCTGAGCATTTACTGGTAGGGAATAACAATAATAAATGATGGTTTTTATTAAGAAATATTACCTAGAAAGTTTTTTTCTATTTAAGGGCCTCCAACAGCCAGCAATGCAATAAAAAGGAAAAATAATATAGGAAGGGGAAAATTAGAAAAATTAAGGTGATCAAATAAAAACACACACCTGTATATGCCTTAAGTCAATAATACCTAGACAACAAAGTTGTGTTTGTGTTCTTCTGCAATGAAAGAAAGACCACATTTCATAAACTGATACAAATTATCCTGGAATCAAAATGAAAATGGGTACAAAAGAGGTGGTGAAATATTATCAGTCAGCAATGGGAACACAGCTCCTTCCATCACTGTCACCATGAATTGTGATGCCAGCGGATGCACAGAGCCTGGTACAGCTCCTGGTGGTGCCCCTGTGTGCCATGGGGGTCACACACCACCTGGGAATATTCTTCCTTTGTTTGACTTATGTCCACATTTTGCTGTGGTGCTGAGATGGACACACCAGGCCAGTCCTGGGGCTGGGTTGCATCTCTGCAGTGTGGTCACCCACCATTAACTACGTGACTCAGGCATTTTTCCCAAGCTGCTGCTCAGTTCCCAGCTGGTAGCAGAAGTTCTCCTCATCTGCCCTTATGTGAGCGACCTTGCACTGCTGGCACTCTCAGATTTAATCACTTCTACTCATGTTGAGATTGCCCAGTTCTTCTGGTATGACATTATGTGCCTCTCTATTGAGGATATTTCACAGCATTGCATCTCTAGAGCATTTCATTAGCATAAGACTAATTTTTACACCAAGGTCATTAATTAAAACATTAAATGATGAAAACATTGGCATTCCTGAAACCTGCCCTTGAGAAACCTGGTCAGCCCTTTGCTTAGTGCCTCCCTGCTCCTCACCACCCCCACCTTTTATCCCACTAATTCCCATCCCCTCTTGTTTAATTAATAGGACATGAGACAGGTGAGGCAGCCAGGCTGTGAAACTGCCCAGGAAGTCAGTTTTGGGGTAATGATGGAATAAAGGACACAGCTTAGGGAGGAGACAGGTCTGCACCCACAGCCTGCAAAGCTGACCCACCCCTGGAGTGTGCACCTCAGCAGCCTTGTCTCTGAGGGAGGAGGGGACCACAGAGGTGCTCTTAGGGACAGACTGAAACCCTCTGTGGTCACAGTGCCAGCCTGCTGCTGGTCACTGCCTTCTCAGGAGGTGGAAGCAATGTGAGGATTTAAAGGTCTGTATCTGAATTTAGTTAGAAAACACCCCAAGACCTTCCTCTTTGCATACATCCTTCCATAGTGGTGCCTGCACTCCTTAACAGGAACCTCATCCTCCTCCTGGAGCACCACAAACCTGTCCCAGCAGATCTTGCCATGGAAAAGAACAGCCTTACAGCACCCCCACATCCCAGAGGGATCTCACTCTTAGCACTCACTGCATGTGGATCACCAAAGTTACTCTGTGTGTGTGTGTAAAAAACCAGGAGGCCTGCAGAGAGGACACTGAAGTGCAAGGGACAAGAAGGAGAAGGTCCCCAATGGATGGAGGATGCCACAGTGTCCACAAGGAGCCATTCCAGAGCTTAGCCAGTGGGAAGGTCAGCACACACCTCCTCATGGGCCAAAGACTTTTAAACTCTTCTCTCCAGCTGAGTGGCAAGCAAGAAGTAACCTCAGTGATTGCATTTCTTTGTATGACCCCATCTAAAACTTTCTGCATCAGATAAACAACTCCCAAGGGTCAATTAACATGTCTTGAGATGATTAGAGTCTGACACTGATGAAACCCAGCAGTAATTAGCAAATTAAAAAAAAAAAACCAACCCTTTTGATTAGTACTCAGCATAATTCCCTCCAATTATTCAAAGTTCATGACTACAGGGGGTGGAATATCTCCAGGAATATTTATTTATATCCCTATTTTTTTCCAATCAACTTTGTGAATCTAGTTAATCATCAGCACTTGAACTTGTTAACTTGGAGAGTTTCAGAGCTGTCACTCTGTCTGATTGCTGGAGACAGCCCGGGGAAGAGTTTGGGGAGCACAGAGAATCCAAATACCTGTCTCAGGCGAAGGAAAAAAAAAAAAAGAAACAAAAACAAGAAGAAAGAAAAAACTCCAACTGAGTGCAGCAGCAGAGAAAATAAAAATACCCTGTTTTCCCTCTCTTTGTTTCGAGTCACAGCTTGGTGCTGGCATGTTTTGCATTAGCCTGTCAGACAGTGCTTTGCAAAGGCAACACATTTCCTCCTGCACACGGACAAAATCCTCTCCAAAGGGATGCTCCTGCCTGCAAAGCCCAAATATCTAGGCAGGAGCAGCCCAGGCAGCCAAGCTCCCCTGAAAATGTGCTCCGTGGTAATGCAGGCAAAGAATGGTCTTAAGCTATGAAGCTCCTGGTCTGCAGGGGCAGGAAATCAGCTCCCCAGGCAGCCCCTGCTGAGGCTGGGGCAGGGGTGACCTGCCCACCGTTCACGGGAAGGGCAAGCCACAAAAAAGCTGGAATTGCTCTGGAAGTCGCTGTTGCCTGCAGGGAAGCTTTGCTAAAGCATTTCATGCTTGTCTTCAGATGGTATGAGAACAGTTTTCCTGCCCTAAATCCTCCCACATCCTTTCCAGCAGGAGGGAAGGGACTGGGAACCACAAAACCACTCCTTCACTGTCCCTCCCCAAAGGGAGGTCACTGCTCCAGTGACCAGTGCTCCTGGCTGAAGGTGGGACTGCTGTCAGAGGGGGGATGTGTGCTCCCATCCCACAGCCACATCTGCTCCAGAGCTGCTGCTGTGTCCTTGCTCTCAGAGATGGCTCCAGACCTATGGGGGAGGCGGATGAAGAGGGAGTTGGAGATGCCGCACTTCGAAGGATCACAGTGGTTGGAGCACCACGAGGCTTTATCAGGAAACCACTCCAGTGCAGTCAGAAAAAAGCTACACTTTGCAGAGAGGACAGGCACTCTCTCATCTCCTGGCACAGGCTCTCAGCATCCCTGGCTCAAGGAGATACATATATCACATCCCCATCTCTGCTGACCCACCAGCCACATTGTTTGGGCAGAGACACTGTCCACCCTGGTGGCCTGCAGGGACTGTGCCCTTGTTGATCTGCATGGACAAGTGCCAGGGGCACAGGGAAGTGGCCACATGGAAAGTGGGCTTGTCAGGCTCTGAGCTGCAACTCCTCCACCCTCTGCTTCATTAAAAACTTCTTCCCTGCCTGACTGAGCCCTGAGGGATGGAGAAGTCTAGTCCCAGATAGGAAGACATACACTTAAACCTTTCAAAGCCATTTTTCATTGGACTTTTCTATATTCATCACTGCAGACTAACAGAGATTTCTCTCTAGTTTAGATGATTTTTTTTTTTAATTTAATCCTATCCAGAGAGAGCCCTCTAGGGAGCTCCTAACCCTGCTTTAATAACATGCTCATTAGCGAGGTTATTCAGGGAGTGGTTTCTATTTGACACTCCAGCATCTTTCCAATTAATGTTGCTTTAAAACAAGCAAACCTTAAAAAAGAGAGAATATCAAACAGCTCAGAGTCAGCACTGCAGGAAGCCAGCAATTTCCTCTGGATTTTCATCTCCCTCCTCTCCAAAACTTGGTTCTTAGTAATGCAGCCATTTGATGAGACAGAAGTAAATTAAAAGACTAGAAGGCCATCTCCATAGCTCAGGGATGTCAAACCAGAAACCACAACACCAAGTGGGACAACAAGGGTGGTTTTGTTGAGCTGGATTAGGTCCAGCATGATGCATTCTCTGGGCCATGCAAATGCAAGGTTGTACCAATGCACACAGGCACTCCCATGGCCCAAGGGACAACTGAGTGACATTTCCTGCCATCTCTACAAATGGAAATCCCTCCACCAGCTCAACACCACCCAGCACAGGAGGTCTTTCCCTTCGTCCCTCACTTGAGGCTCCCAAAGGGAGGTCACTGCTCCAGTGACCAGTACTCCTGGCTGAACGTGGGACCAGCATCCCCACCCTGCTGGGATGGGGGTGGATGTGTGACCCCATCCCACAGCTCCATCTGCTCCAGGTGCTGCAGAAGGTGAAGCACTGCACTATCAGGACATGAGTTACTGAAAACCATTTCAAAACATGCTCAATTTGCCCGAGATAAGCAGGACTGAAGCACTTCCTCCACTGCCCACCACCTCCCCTGCTGCAGTAACAGGACGTATTAATTTCATTTTAGGTGTAGAAAATTGAAATCTGGGTCGGAAGCGTGGAAAGCAGAGGCACACAAGGTACACAGCCACTGCAAAGAAATACCACCCCTGGCAAGTCAGCAGCTACAAAGGGAGCAGGACAGGGACAAATTCTGCACTGTTGGAGGACCAGCACCAGTCCAGTGGCCAAAGAGAACTGCAGCAATTTGTACCCAGCTGAGCTTGGCCCTAGAGGGCTGAGAGCAAGTACTGCTTGAGCCAGGAATGAAATCAAAGTGGTGAAACAGCAAGAGAGAAAAGTGTTCAGAGCCTGTGAGTTCCTAGAGCTGGTAACAATACCAAGACTTGCTACCCTTGGTGCTGTCCTCAAGTCATTGCCCACGACTTGGACTGAAGTAAGTGCATGACTGTGTTGTCTACCACAACTGGCTTTGCACACCTTGCTGCCTGTGATGCAGGGAATTTCAGTGTTACCTGGCTGAGGGAACACATAAACTCTGAGTAAGTCTGCTGGCATCCTCCGCTCTCTATTATCACAAGTCCCCCTCAGGCTCTTCTCTTTGCCTTCCCCAGTCTTACACAGAATTTTGGCTCTTTCTTTGTTAATTAAATGACAGCCTTCTGCAGCCAGAGCCTGAATTACAGCTGCCTAAAGCGATCAGCAGTGATTGGAATTGTCGTATCATTTTGATTGCAAAGATTCCCACACAAGTCAAAACAAGCAGGGAGTGCAGGCATATGCTGAGAGCTCTTACAAGGCTGAGATGACTTCCTTTCTGCTCACACACACCCAAGGCCTGTCCCAAGCTCTTCTCTGCAAGAGTTTAAGATCAAAACTGAGCAGAGTGTTTTTGGTTTTTTTTTTCCCTTGGGCTGCAGCTCCTTGCAATGGTTTGCAGTGGGAGCAGATGCTGCTGCTGCTGGCCAGAGCTGTTTGTGGGACCCGAGGTAGTGCTAGAGATGAGGCACAGCCCACGTACATCCTGCTCTGCTGTTTCAGGATTATTTCTTCACATCAGGCTTGTAGCAGTTGATGTTTCCCTGGCTTGTTTTACAGCTGTGGTGGAAGAAGAAAAGCCAATGAAAGGGATATAACTGAAATAGAGCAACTTAGAAGCAGGCACATAAAGATGAAAGAGTACAGATCAGTGAGGCTCTATGGAAGCTCTCCCCAGCAAGCATCCTGCCAGGATTTCCCCAGGGATTGTCCACTCCTCTCTGCACTGCACTGCGGTGCCAACACCAGCCCTCCTCTGCAGCTGTTCTCCACTCCCCCATAAAGTCTTGAGCATACACACCTCAAATGGGATCCAAAGACTTCCCAGTACATCAGGAAATGTCTGTCCCAGAGCTCATGGGAGGCTGTGATGGCACAGCTGTGCTGGGAGTGCTGGGAGAGGACTTGTGAGTAGCTTGGGGAGAGGAGGATCAGGCATCAACTGAACCCCTGATCCCCTACTTCCATCAGCTCTCCCACTGAACCAGGCACAAGTAAAATGTTCTCAGTAAATATCAAACCACAAAATGGACAATTCAAGAACTCAAAATCGTTGGTGAAATCAGGCTGAATTTGGGAAAACTGCAATGAAAATTCGTGGGGGACAAGGCAGAAGATAGATGTTACCCTCTATAAATGAAATTTCTAACTGTGGTTTAAAAGGACAGTTTTCTTTAAGACCAGACCTCATTTTCAAAGTGAAGCAGGGAGAAGGCAGGACAAGTGTGTGTCAGGTCAAATAACCTACAGCAAAATATTTCAATTGAGGTCTAGTGAGACAGCTGGGGTCCCCAGCTGAAAGACAAAGCAGGGGGAAACTGAACCAAATTTCTTCCCCCTGATTTACTGGATCAGATACCAGCCAAAAACCCTCTGACTTACCAGCTCTGCTCTGCAGCCCCGTGGCAGGGGCACCCACAGGACAGTGGGGGGAACATCTCCCTCCTGCTGGATCCCGCTCAGGAATTGCGGTGCCCCTTTCTGTTGCTACAGAAACGCCGCGGTGTCATCCCGCAGGATGAGGAGGCAGCGCAGGAGCTCCCGGGAAGGGCAGAGAGGTCACCCAGGATTGTGTCCTCCCTGTGCCAAACCCCAGGCATTCTGTCCCCGGGCATGCAAAGGTGTGCTGGGGAACACAAGAGCTGCAGGAGAAGAGGTGAACAGATTTGTGTCCTCGGGAAGCACATTTTAAGCATTTTAAGTACTGAAAACTCACAATTTTTTGGAGGTCTGGAATAGATTCTTCAATGTATTGGTTTGGAGCAATAATGACATCCAGTGGCTGGTTAGCTTAGTTCTCAAGGGGAATTGTGCATGAGCATCCCCCATCCTGTTGTGCTCAAGGGTGTTAGAGAGGGACAGGCTGGAGCAAACAGGGCTGTCTCAGGTCACTCCGTGCACCTGGAAGGAACAGCACTAAGACAAGAGGTCCAGCAGCTGAAGAACCTGCTCCCAGGAGAAGCTCCTGCTGCATCCTCCCCAGCAAGCCCTAAGCCTGCTTCTTTTTAAGTTAAGTCTCTTGGTTTCAGGGAGAGAGAAGAATGAGAGCCAAGAGCTCTGCTGCTTCCAGCAACCCCAGGCTTGCTGGAGAAGCCCTTATGGTGAACACCAACCTACAGCCACCAGTGAGCAGCACTGAATGCTGACATGGTCTGTGGAATTGAGTGACAAGAGCTGAGACATCTGAGGCCAAGCTGAGCAATTTCTGTGCCCAGGGACACCAGGGAACCCTGAAACACTGGGACACCAGGACAGGTTACATGGGCCACAGGATGCCAACACAGAGCAACTCTATTGGATGTCACTGTGCCCATGCCAGGGGTGACACTGACTGCTGTGCCCTACAGCTTTCTCAGCAATTGCCCTGAAAGGGGTCCCCAAGCACCATGGGGAAGGAGCCAAGGCCTGGGGCACATCACAACCTCTGCACAGGAGAAACACTTTTGTCTGCATGGTGGGCAGGAGCACATTTCCTTGGTGTCAGGCAGATGGGCTGGAGTCAGTATCTCTTCCCAGCCCTGCTGTCCCTCCTTCAGTCCCAGCCAGGCTGAGTGTGTGGCATTTGGAGATCCTCTTGGCAGACCTCCTCCTGCAAGGTCAAGCTCCCAGGCACAAAGCCAACCTTAAAAAACCAAGCAGCATCTCAGGGCCTTCGGCAGGATGCAGAGTTGTGTCCCTGTTGCCCAAGCCAGGGACTGGGACAGCACAATTTGGGGATCTGAGGCATAGAATATTAGCAGATTTACATGGGATTAAATGAGACTCAGCACCTGGGGGGTGGCTTCACCACATCCCCTAAGACAGCAAAGGCAGGAGAGTGATTTATTTGAAGCCAGAGCCCAGTCGTTGGGTTTTAAGGTCTCTGAATGCATCCCTTGCAAAAAGCCAGGTTGGCAAAGCCTGTCAGGAGTGGTTTCTCTGCTCATCCCTGCCAATGATTACTGGGTCAGGCAGAGGTTTCACTCCGGAGCTGATGGCTTTGCATGCATGGATGTTCCCGGCTCCCCTCAAGGCTCCAGCAGCAAACGCAGCTCACGTGCGCCTGCCCAGACCCCAACCAAATCAGTGAGACGTGAAGGATGCAGTTATGCAAGCAGAGAGTGAGCTCCAGTGCCTTTTCCCTCTGAAGCTCAAAAATGTTGCTGTCAGAGGGGCTGGCACAGCATCCCACATCCCTGCCAGAGCAGACGGGATGATTGGGATCAATGCTGTGCAGGCCACGGCCATGGCGTGGTCCCAGGAGCTTCTCACCCCTTGGCAGTAGCCTTAAAGCTCTCCCTCACATGTGCTAAGTGTGAGGTTTGCCCCACTCATCTGTAACTGCATCTTGGGGAGAGCCACCTTTGTCCCTGATGAGCAGATGGAGCCATTCATCTCTGAGGAACCTGGGGGAATGCTGAAGTCAATTAAGCCAGGGTACTAATTGGAGAGGGTCAACAGGCATCTCTCACCTGGAAGATGTGCAAAGACCCATGAACAATCAGGGACACAGGAGATTAGCTGATTTGGGGAATCATCTCTTTACAAAGCCACTTTAACAGTAAGGCCATCACCTTATAGAACAATCTGTGCTCTCTGCGGTGACATTTTCCCAGCACGTATTGCACTGGTTTCTATCACAGCCTATAAACTCACAAACACCTTCATTTCAGTGCTGGGAGGGCCTTGCTCACACTCCTCACTCCGTGGAGAGAATTACTCCGTGTGCCCAATGCCCAAACACAACTGCAGGAGGAAAGTGCCTCCTGGCATTGCTGTTAGCAGGGCAAGTATTTGCTTTAACAGCTTATGGGCCTCAAAACTGCCTCTCTCCAGCTGCCAGGGGAAAGGGACTTTGCCAACACAGTGCTTCTCCACAGGATGTTTCAGCCAGGTGATGAATGAACAGGCTTCTTGTTTTCTCCTTTTAAAATTAACAGCAAATGCTCTGAGTCACATCTGCATGGGAGATGCACTCTAGAGTCCACTGTGTCCCTCTCCTGCTGTTTCTGACAGGCCACCAGTGTCTCAGCAGTGCCAGAAGTGGAGATGCCCTGAGGCTCTCCCCTTGAAGTGCCATGTGCTACTGTGACAGGGAAACCTCTGCTGAAGTGAGGGAGAGATCAGCCACAGCTGGTCCAGGTGTTACCTTGGCCAACACATTGTCTGGATGGGATGTCTGTCTTGGCAGAGCCTGGCCTCAGCAGCCTGGGGGTCTCAGCCAGCTCTTCTTGGCCAGCTGCTGCTGCACAGAGAGTGGGAGGCAGTCCAGGACAGCCCTGCTGTGTAGGTTTCTCAAGCAAGGAGCAGAAGAAAGAGATCATTGCACAAATGCAGGAAAACTACTCACATGTTTGGTAGGGATTTTTTTCTGAGGGAGACACAAGGGACAGCCAGCCTTTGGGAGAGTAGGGAAAGAGAACACAAGTCTGGCTTCCTGCTTTCATTTCAGAGTCACAGAAATGATTGGAGTTGGAAGGAACTCACAAGGATCATCGAGTCCAGCTCCTAAGTGAACAGCCCATATAGGGATCAATCCCACAGCTTTGGTGTTATTAGCACCATGCTCTGACCAAGGGAGCTAATTTCATTGCTGTTGCTCATTTCTGGTCTGGGGTTAAAGGAAAAAGGGAAAGAAATTGAATGGGGTGGGGGGAAAGAACATAAAGGAAAAGGAAAGAAAAAGAGAAACTATTCCAAACCCAAAGGACATTCCAGGCCAACATTTAGTAGGTTTTCTCCTGTTATATTAGCACTAGACAATCAAACTGTTCAGCACAAGGTTATTTCCCTCAAGGATAAAGCAGTGACCTGGTGAATGCTTAAGAAGATCTAACAGACATGTTATTGTGTTCCTGAAGGCTGAGGGATCACCAACAGCTCCTGCTGGTCTCTGATGGCCTCGTGCTGCTGGGCACGATGGGTTTGGAATGAGACAAAGTGGATATCTCAGCTGAGGGAAACCATCCCAAGGTCTGCCTTTTGTGGAAGGAAGGAAGGAAGGAAGGAAGGAAGTGTCGGAAGGAAGTGTCGGAAGGAAGTGTCGGAAGGAAGTGTCGGAAGGAAGTGTCGGAAGGAAGTGTCGGAAGGAAGTGTCGGAAGGAAGTGTCGGAAGGAAGTGTCGGAAGGAAGTGTCGGAAGGAAGTGTCGGAAGGAAGTGTCGGAAGGAAGTGTCGGAAGGAAGTGTCGGAAGGAAGTGTCGGAAGGAAGTGTCGGAAGGAAGTGTCGGAAGGAAGTGTCGGAAGGAAGTGTCGGAAGGAAGTGTCGGAAGGAAGTGTCGGAAGGAAGTGTCGGAAGGAAGTGTCGGAAGGAAGTGTCGGAAGGAAGTGTCGGAAGGAAGTGTCGGAAGGAAGTGTCGGAAGGAAGTGTCGGAAGGAAGTGTCGGAAGGAAGTGTCGGAAGGAAGTGTCGGAAGGAAGTGTCGGAAGGAAGTGTCGGAAGGAAGTGTCGGAAGGAAGTGTCGGAAGGAAGTGTCGGAAGGAAGTGTCGGAAGGAAGTGTCGGAAGGAAGTGTCGGAAGGAAGTGTCGGAAGGAAGTGTCGGAAGGAAGTGTCGGAAGGAAGTGTCGGAAGGAAGTGTCGGAAGGAAGTGTCGGAAGGAAGTGTCGGAAGGAAGTGTCGGAAGGAAGTGTCGGAAGGAAGTGTCGGAAGGAAGTGTCGGAAGGAAGTGTCGGAAGGAAGTGTCGGAAGGAAGTGTCGGAAGGAAGTGTCGGAAGGAAGTGTCGGAAGGAAGTGTCGGAAGGAAGTGTCGGAAGGAAGTGTCGGAAGGAAGTGTCGGAAGGAAGTGTCGGAAGGAAGTGTCGGAAGGAAGTGTCGGAAGGAAGTGTCGGAAGGAAGTGTCGGAAGGAAGTGTCGGAAGGAAGTGTCGGAAGGAAGTGTCGGAAGGAAGTGTCGGAAGGAAGTGTCGGAAGGAAGTGTCGGAAGGAAGTGTCGGAAGGAAGTGTCGGAAGGAAGTGTCGGAAGGAAGTGTCGGAAGGAAGTGTCGGAAGGAAGTGTCGGAAGGAAGTGTCGGAAGGAAGTGTCGGAAGGAAGTGTCGGAAGGAAGTGTCGGAAGGAAGTGTCGGAAGGAAGTGTCGGAAGGAAGTGTCGGAAGGAAGTGTCGGAAGGAAGTGTCGGAAGGAAGTGTCGGAAGGAAGTGTCGGAAGGAAGTGTCGGAAGGAAGTGTCGGAAGGAAGTGTCGGAAGGAAGTGTCGGAAGGAAGTGTCGGAAGGAAGTGTCGGAAGGAAGTGTCGGAAGGAAGGAAGGAAGGAAGGGATCCTGGGGGAGGGGATCAGGGGATGTGCCACTTGGAGGTTTTGTGTGTAAGACCCAGGATCTGTTCAGCACTGCCCAGCCTCAGACATGTGGCAGCTCTGTCCCAGCTCACCTGTGCAGACACGTGGCTCTGCTGGGTTTCCCAACGTGCTCTTGCCAGCTGCCATTGAACAGCTGCCACTTGGCCCCCTGAGAGGTCTTCTCATGCCAGCATCCAATCCTCCACTGCCTCACAAAATGTGGGAGCAAACACACATCCTACCCACAGCATCAGCCAGCTACTGCCACAGCCCCCTGTGCCTGCACTGGGGACACTGTGCTGTGCACTGAGTGATCTGCAGTCCAATTCCACTGTGGGGCTCAAACCCCAGCCAGTCTCACTGCTGAAAAGTGGGTTTCAGTTATATAAATGGATTTTTTTTCTCTTGCAGCTCATGGCCACAAGGTACAGTTTTTGTCAGTCACTAATTAAGTAAAATCATGCATTTCCTTCCTCAGGCAGGGCTCCTTACACCCTTATATCTTAGCCTGAATATGCCCTGCTTTCCTCTACAGATTTAATTTCCTTAATCTTTTGTCCTGTAACTCCTCCCTGCAACTTCCCATGCTGGTCCCTTATTGACATGCCCCAATCTGGGATTCATCTGTAGCATCCCCTGTGCTGGACAATGCAAACAAATCCTTGGTCTTACACACAAAACCTCCAAGTGCACATCACCTACCACAGGATTCCTTCCTTCCTTCCTTCCTTCCTTCCTTCCTTCCTTCCT
>WBNO01027097.1:520129-567562 GCA_013400575.1 Peucedramus taeniatus | reverse complement strand
TCTCCTTCTCCTTCTCCTCATACCTCATTTCCTTTGAGTGCTCTGATTTCAACCCACACTCACCATTTGTCATATTCCCCCTCATTACACCTCATTTTTGGCCTCTAGTTTACCATGGATGGAGTTATATTACAAAGACTAGAAATGTCCATGTAGTTAAAGCTCTGGGGCTCAAAGACAGGGGTTTAACTCCCCTCCCTGACACACTCTGTTTGTACAATAAGGTGCTTAGATATGACACCAGTGAGACCCATAGAAAATCCCTCTGAGGCTTATTTGTGAAGGATGGTAAAGTGCAATTGAACATCCAGTCCCTACAGGTGCAGAGTTGCTCAGTCTCACTCCTCCTAGTCCATGTGACTCTTCTGTGGAGTTTAGAAACCTCAGTATCTCCCCAGCCTAGCACTGCTCTGTTGCTAGCATAAATCCCAGCTCCCCTGTGCTGCAGCAAGCCCTTTAGAGCTCTTTTAAATGACATTACCTTTTCTTTGTATATTTTTGATCCAAAGCACAGGAGAAAGCTAACAGAGGGAAATCAGCATTTTAATCAGCATTGGTGATGTGGCATTTCCTAAGCAAGTCAGCTTATACATGGGTTTGGATGATACAAAAATTGGCTAGTGGGAAGAATATTTACAGGAGTCTTTTCCCAGCTTTGGAATTAGAGAAAATAATCCTACTAAATTAAACAAAAGTGATAATAATATAAGAGAGTGCTTCTTAAACACAACAGCATCCTTCCTTGCCAGCAACATAGAACTCAATGTTTTCAACACATGTATAATGCATTTTTAATGTAAACGGCATGAGGCAAAATTCCAGCATAGGATGTGAAATAGAAAGAGAAATTGTTCAGGAAGGGAGCTGGGGAAATTGCTAACGTTGCACACAGAATGAAACTTTCTCTAAATCCCAAGCTCTGTCTGCGGGGCATTACAGAATCAATACCATTATCGCTGCACACCATGGGCCGCTTATTGCTTTTAATTATGTTAGCAAAATAAAGGATCCTTTCTGGCTGGACTGGATGGACAATGTTAAGCCATGCTGGCAAAGCTGGATAAACCTCATTAAGGAGAATTTGGCACAGAGAAAGATAAGGCTGCACGCTCACCGAGCTGAGGATACTTCAAAGGGAAAAAAGGCTTTTGATAATGGATTTCTCGGGAGTCACAACATGACTGGGCACCTTATTCATCCTGCAGCCAACTCCTACAGAGGAGGGGAGGTCTTCCTGGGAAAAGGCCCTTTGCTTGCCTTGCCACCTCCTCAGCCATGTGATGTAATGGTGCTGCATCACAACCAGACTGTGGGGTGACAAGACTCTGCCCCTGAAACCACCGAGGATGCAGTGAAAGGATTGTGGCCCCAGGCATGCACAAAATGGGATGGCAGACCCCTGCAGATCTGCTGCATCCAATGGCTCCCAGACTGTATGGACAGCTGGGCTGCACGTTCTCCTGTGTTTGCTCCACTTTGTTTGAATGGAAGACACAGTGAGGGATGAAGGAGCAGGGTTATTATGCATGCAGGCAAGAGTGACTGGGGAGGGATGGCAAGGACACTTTGGGGACAAGGTTAGAATTCAGAATTATTTAGACAAGTTGGATGAAATGGCCCCAAATACTGAGGTGAAATGCAAAGTGGGGACAACAGCCAGGCACTGCATTTCAGCAGGAGGCACAAACTGCTCACATCCAGGGTGGGAATGAATGGAGGCATGGCTTTTCTTCCAGAAAGGAACTGGGATAATGGCAGTTACAGGGTAATGCCTCTCCTGCAGCTCCAAATGAGGAATGGTTCCTCTCCTTGCATAGCTTAGCAAGTATAGCAGAGAAGAGATGTTAACCTTGTCTCCACCTCAGCTTAACTATTCAGTCCTTAAGGCCTTTAAAAGATAACCTTCTGAGGAAGGGAACAGTCTGTCCTGCACAGCTGCAGCAGACAGGACAAGGTGACACAGGTTTAAATTGCAGGGAGAGCAAATCAGGTTGGACACGAGGACTGTTTACAGGGTCTGAAGTAGATAACTTTGGGATGCAGGAGAGTTTCCATGTCAAGAGATGTAAACTTTTCTTTCCTGTTAGTCTACAGGTCTTTTCTACCTTCTGTGATGTCTAAAATGCTATCTCTGTGGCAAAGGAGTTTTAGAATTTTACCCATCCTTGAGGAGAGGAGCTTGTCTGGGCTCCCCTGAAGCATTTTCCCTACCACAGGGGAGGCAAGGCCAGCTCATCATCCTATGTACTAACACTGCCCTGAATATTGGGAAAAGATAGAAGTGATGCTATTTTTGAAGACAATATTGAATATAAATAGACATGGCAAGGTGCCAGCTTCAAAACAGAACTGTTTCCAATAGAGCTGGGTGAGGCACTCAAAGAGTCTTTTGAAAAATCCATTAAGGCTCCATCAAAACAAGGGCCTTTTCAGGATGACAGACACATAGGTGCCTCCTTCAGCTCATTCATTGAAATAGAAAAATCAGGCATGTTTTCTCCTTATTTCCTTTCATTCAGATTCAACCCCTTCAGAGGGAAAAAAAAGTAAATTAAAGTTTCTGTTGCAGAGAAGAAGGCAGCACCATTTCAAGTTTTAACAGATCTTCTATTGATCAGGCTTAAATCAGATGTTAAATCAGCTGCGCGCTGCCGGCAGTCGAGCTCTCGGCTCCGCTGCACTGCTGCTGACATGGAAAGGACTTAGCAGGCAAGCAGAGAGCTCCCGAGTCTGCAACCCTCCTCTGGTGCTCAAAGCTTCAAAATGCAGAAGCTTTCACGACTGAAAAGCCCAGGCTTTTGCCTTTCCACCAGTAGGTCTTTGAACACCTCTGGGTCTTTGTAATAGCAGCATCTGCTTCATCATTTCAATTTCTGCATGAGTCACAGTTCCCCTCATGTACTACTTTTCCTTTCCCACTCTGCCTCAGAGATAAGAATTCACTGTCCCAGAGCAGAGATTTAAGAAACCTCAGGCAATGGATTCATGTCCAGAAAAAAATGAATCTTATCTATGACAAAGAGGGAAAAGGAAGGGGGCGAAATGTGTTTGTAGTAAAATTGTTAAGAGACCAAATCTGTGCTTCCTTAGGAAGTTCCTGGGTTGTAAAGCACCAATTAACGTGCACATGATGTGAAATATGAATAGACCAGGGCTTTGACTCACCCCCAAGTGCAAAGCAAGTGAAGAGCTTGAGTTGGCAATGCAAGCAGCAATTTCAGGAGGGAAAAGGGAAGCCTTTCATTTGAACTGGATGTGCCTCCAGCCACAGCAGAGGGACAGAGGAAGTAATACAAGTTAGGAAGTGACAAGATGTGAAGAAAGGGTGCCTGGGGTCTGCCCTGGCCACATGCCAGATGACAGCCCTGGGTCCTTGCAATTATTTCCATCATGAATCCAACAACCACTGCAGATTTGCACACATAAGCAAGGACCTCAGATTCCAAAGGAACAATACACACTTCAGATGTGGATCTCCAAGCACTGGGTCATGCTGATCAACCAACCCACCCAGTGCCTCTGGCAGCAGAGTATTTTTAAAATATTTTAGGAGACAGGACAAGGATCAGATTGTTGATAAAGATACCAGAACTGATCATTTGATTCTTTAGAAGATGCTTGTTCTACATGATTGCAGCTGAATGCTGGGGACATGAAGGGAAGATGACAACATCCTTGCTTGTGACCCCCAGCTGTCCCAGGCAAGACAGCATCAGTGCCCCTGTCTACCTGTCTGCCTGATATCTGGGACCCAGCAGAGCTGGTGCTCAGATGCTGGGGACAAACCAAAGCCATTTCTGGTGCACTCTCTATTTACAGTTGCAGCACAACTAAATCCATCAAATGGGAAGAGGAGTTCAGTTGTCATTGTCACATCCCAGAGGAAGACTGGGCTGACTCAATTAGAAGACATACATGAGTATTGATTATTGCCAAGTAGAAATTCTCTCTCCCTCTCAAGTATGTGGTATGCTGTTAGTTTATTTTCCCCCTCCAGGTTACTCTTAATTTCAAAATAACGTGATTGTTGTTGTTCCCAATGTACAATACAAATTGACAATATAATGTAGCTTGTACTACCACAATCCCTACTGGCCTCTGATGAGTTAGTAATTCAGCCATTTGATTTCCTCATCTTTTTTTCCTTTTCACTTGTGGATTCCAAGTGCTCTGAAAATGTATTTCTTGTTTATGTTCAAAGCAAAGCCACCTCACAGCTGCAGGATGTCTGAAAGATTTTTCTTGCCCTTCGACTCTACTATAGAGGGGGGGTTGGATCTGTTCCAAAGTTCTCATCCTGTAATTGCAGCCATCAGTCACTCATTCCCAAGGAAACTTATTTACAGGGCATCAAAGTGGGGTGAGGGCAGGTTCCTGGGAGCCAATCCTCTCTGTATGTTGGGACAACTATTTTGGAGGGGGCAGTAGAGGCTGTGAGCTCTCTACCTCAGCTTACAGGCTGGGAGTAATCAAGAAATGGATGTTGCAAGCTACAGTTTCCCAGGGTAAATGAAGTGTTTACACATCTGCCTAGAGACCTCTTTATTCAAGTGGGAATCCATCATCCCTGCCTCTGGAAATAAAGCCATTAGGATACCTTGCTATAAACTCATGAGCCTAAAAGAGTCTCCCTCATCTGAAAATGGAGATCTCGTGGTCCTGGACAGAACAAACAGAAAATTACAAACTTCTACACAAGCATCATCCCTCTCTTGCCCTTGCAGGGGAGTCTGGGAGCCCAAATTCTCCCACACCTGCAGTTTCCTGCATGGAACTGGCAAAATGCACTGATTGCATTGAATAAGCCTAGAGACTCAGAGGTCCCATGATCTCACCAGGAGATATTAAAATTCTTCATCTTCCTCTCGCCTGATGAAAGAGGGATGAACTGTGCTTGGACCAGTTAGAAATTAAACTATTTCCAGTGTATAACATCTATTGCTCTCCTTGGGGTTGACTCAGGATGTGAGTTACACATTTCTTGTGGAATGGTACTGGAGAGGACAGCAGGGCCAGCACTTCAGTCTGTATTTATGGATATCATCAGAAAAGTTTTATTGGATACATATTTTGCATTCCTCTCTCTGGAAGATCTTGCTTACTTTCTTAGTAGTTTTGTTCTCTTGCTTTCAGTAACTGATTTTACACATGTATGTATACACAGGGGATTTGAGGAAGAATTCCTCAAAGTATGGGGAAACACTGGGTGTTTCCTACTTTATATAGAGAAGGAACATGGAACTCCAGCCTTGACTGGAAGTCCAAAGGGACTGGAGTGGGTCTAACCCTCATACTTGTCACCACATCACATTTTCCTCCTCTAAAGGAGGACTGCCATGCACTTGTCTTGCACAAAGGCCACCTGCCAAGGATGTTTTTTCTCCCCAGCAAGACATGCTGCTTTCTGCATTTAAGTCACCCATCAAGGGCACCCGAGTACCCTCCCTGAGGGCTAATCCTGCTGGTGATCCCCCCAAGGAGCCCTGGGTTGTGTTTCAGAGGGTGTAAGTCTGCAGCACATGGTCCCAAAAGCTTTCCTGCCAAGCACTGAACTCAGCTTTCCCCAGGGACGGTGCTCACATGGTGGCACAACTGAAATATGGGATCACTGTGTAGATAAATACAAAACCCATCTGCGTTCAGATGCACCAGAGAGTGATTCAGTGCCAGCCCTGGTTTAGCACCTTGGTCTAGGTACCACATGCCCTCATGTGTTGTCCTTTCTCCAAAATGTGAGACATCCTAAGATTTTCACCCAAATAGGGGAAAAGGAAGAAATATTTTAAAGGTTTTCACAAAAACAGCATGTCCTGCAGGTAGTTTGGGTCAATCAAATGTTTTCCTTTGCTCACTTTTCCCAGGTAAGATAAAATGTGGATAAAAAAATCGACATGAAGTGAAACGACTGCAACTTTGTTTGAAAAATCATCAAAGCAGAACACTGTAACCTAAAAGTTACTTTTGAAAAGGGAGTGATCAAAACAATACGGCCTGATGTGTTGAAACAACATTTCCAAAAAAAACCCCTTTAACAACATTTTCTCAAAAGCTCTTCATTGCACCATTCCCAAAAGGACCATTCCTGGTGATAACATGAAGAGATCACCTAGGAATTTTCTCCTCTTATGCTTCCTTTTAAGGGAGTAGCAACATGCATTGCTCTGTCCTTCTCTCTTCATGTGCTGCCTTTGACACTTTCAGTCTTTTTTACCAAGTCTTGTTATTAATATTGGGCATGGGGAGCAGGTGTGTGAGATGCACAACACCACAGACCCTACACAGCTGTATCACATTTGCCTGCAATAACAGGGACTTGTTGGACACTGATGTCCCCAAGACAGGAGTGATCTTCCAGAAGGAAAGGGAGCCCCACACGAAGATCACACGTTTTGCCCCATTCATAGTGGTAAGTCCAATGTGCTGCTGTTTGCTGCTGTGCATGTACAGAGCAGATACTCAGATAAGAGGGGGTGTGCTCATGCACTTGCCAGCAGAGCATTGAGATGTCCAGCACGTAGTAGAATTATATATAGAAGATGATTGTTGGAGCATGATTGTGTGATCCCTCAGCCCAAGATAGTACATGCTGAACTCTGTCCACACGAGTAGGCTGGTACAGACCTGAACAGAGCAGAATGAATGCCCTTCTTCATCATGCAGGTGTCACTTCTCCTGACTCAGATTCAATTACACTCATGGAGCTGATTGCAGATTTCAGCCTACTCTTGCATATCAAGCACATATTCGATGTTCCAGGGACTCAAATGAAACAAAAAGTCAGCACGTGGTCTTCCTTACAGCCCCTGAGGCTTGCTCATCCCTGGTGGAGACACGTAAAGAATGAGTTTGGCCTATTTTGTCAGATGCAGAGATATCTGTGGGATAGTATGTTCAATCCTTTATGTCATCTATCTCTTCTCAGCAAAATGTATCTGTGATTATCTCTCCCTTTGCTGGTTTTTTAAAATGTAGAGTTATACAATAACCCTCAAACTGAAGGGGAGTGGAATAAAAATGTTTAATTTAAAAGTTTAACTAGTCAAAACAAAGTTAGGGAAAGCACTGAGCATCTCAGGTGCTGGTTAACCTATAAATGAAAAATAATGAAGGCTGGGAAAAGGAATATTAAATTAAGTATATTCTTAGAGGAATCATATCTTGGCTCATATACAAGTCCTCAGTGCTGCAGGAAAGGAATGGGAAGACTGAGCTGGAGGAAAAGGGAAAATCAGTGTCTTCTTATGGAAAACAAGGGAAAACATCAGTGGAGCTTGGGTAGAATGGAAAATAGCTCCATTTTAAAAAAGTTTAGATGACATTCATACCACATAACAGCAATAATGTGTTTTGTCCTAAAAAACAAACAGCAAAGCAAGTCTCATGCTCATATACAGCTTATCCACACATGCAGCTGGCACACAGCCCTTTAAGGATTGTTCCCATTGCATGGAGCTCCTGCCTGACCATAAAGATGGAGTTGTAGTGTCAGGAGAGCATCCAGAGATGGAGCTGCACACTTCTCTTTCTGCTCCAGACAGGGACACAGCCCCTTGGGAACACACACTGGCTTTTGCAGATACAGCCCCCTTCATAATTTATGGCAAGTTGCCTCAACATCCTCCCTGGATGCGTTCCTTCCCCTGACCCAGGCCCAGTGCAAGGGCCATCCCCTCCAGCAGCAGGTTTGGGGACAAGGATGGCTGTAGACACATCAGTCTGCTGTCTCCAGCTTCTCTGTGGGAGCTGATGCTGCAGGATCCATGTGGCATTGCTGTGTAGAAAAGTACAAACTCCTCTCCAAAGCTCTAACGTAGATTTCAAGTCAAGAGCAAATAAACTTCTGCAAAGAATGCTGAGTTGCAATGCTGGTCCCAGCTGGTTTGGGGAACACTGTTCTGTTGGAAACCATATTTCATGGCTTGTAACTGTGACAGGGTTTTCTGAAGATGGCCAAACATGTGGGAACACTTCTCAGTCCCTGGAAGCTAATGGTTGTTCCGGTGCACAGATTTACAATTTAATGGAAAAAAAAAGAGAGAGAGAGAGAGAGAGAAAGAGAAGAAATTTTGATTAACACTGCTCTTAATCATCAAAGCTTTAGCTGGAAACTACCTGGTTTTGCCAGCCCAAGCCATAACATGTATTAGAGGATTGACAGTAGAAACAACCAGAGAGGAGAATAAAATAAGAATGGGGTAAATGATGGTCTCACTTGCTCAGGAGCAACTCCATGACATAAATAGCTACTCTGCATTTATGTGGCTGCAGAAGTTCAGTTTGTCCCAGTTCTCAACATTGAACATTTGTCCTGCCTTCTAATCTTAAGGACCTTCCCCCAGCAAGTCTCCTGTCAAGCTCTTACTTGTCCTGTTTGCATGATATATCAGGAAACATCTCTAAAAAGAGACATCAGTCAATGGCATGGAATTCTCTCTGGGGAGTAATCTGCTCTGCTGCAGGCTGTGTAGGGGAGATCTGTTACCATTCAAGAGCTGTCCCATTCAAAAACTGCTGAAGCAAAGAGCAAAAATTCTCTGAGTCAACCCTGAACCTAAGTCCCAGCCAACATCAGGAAGCCCTTTTCTGTTAGAAGAGCCTCTTTTCAGTTAAGACTTTCATCCAAGGTTATCTGAACACTTGCAATCAAATGGCATTTTGTCCTAACATTAATCCTGGTGTCCTGGCCACATTCCAGTTTGAGTAACAACATTCTGCCAACCTAAATTCCTCCAGAGGTTTCAGTAGGATGGAATTTTCTTCTTCCTTTTTGTCTTACATTTCTGGGTAGTTAATTCTGGACAGTGCAAAAGAGTGACCACCTTCCAACCCAGCACTGGCAGCCTCTATCTGAGGAAAGTGGACTTTGAAGTGAGAAGGACCAAAATCCTGAATGAAAACACATAAATGGCTTTTAAAACACTTGGGTGCTTTTCTTTTAAATTCTGGTATCAGTTGAAAATGTAGAGCTGGAATCCTACTGACATCTCTGAGAAAGTTTATCAGCATTCCCAGCAATCAGAACAGAGAGGTGCCTTTTAAGTTCTAATCAATACACTTGTGACACAAATGAAAGGGAGATGTTACATAAGGAGTTTTTTCCCACTGGAGAGAGCCCTGACAGCCAGTTATTGCACTGAGGAAAGGAAGTCACCCAGATGGACTCTCCGTCACACTAATGAAGCCATCTCATAACTGTAACAGAGACCTCATGTATCTGCTGTGACACTTAGCAAATCCGGGCATGAATAAATAGCCAAAGTCCAATTGAATTAACCTCCAGCTGATCAGCCCTACTAAACAAATTATCCTAAACTCTGAACAAGATTAGAAGGACTGGCACAGGCCAGAATCGTGTGGCAGGAGTGTTAATTCAGTTTAACAAGTTTAAACTTAATCCTCCAGTGTTCTCAGATCTCAGGGTTTCAGGGCAAACTAGTTCTAAAATGTTCTTGGAAGGGTTAGAAAAGAAGGCTCACATGAAGTTGAGAACAAAAACATGAGCTCAGCCTAGAGTCACCGAAAGATACAGAAGAAGAATTGCAAATGCAGAGCAAAGAAGGATTTAGGCAGAGCATTTATTACTGAGACAGAAGAGAGTGGGAAAATAACATTGATTTCCTCATGGAATATTCCAACCTCATTTCCAGGATGAAACTTGAAAAGTTGATAGCATATCTGCCTTTCTTAATTATCATGTTTCTTGTGCAGAAACAGGAGATAAGCACCTATGAAATAAGGGACAATACTCCATTTTAATGCCATTTCCCCCAGTATTTAATTATATTTTCTTCTAAGAGTACATTTGTTCAGTCCATCAAAAGCACAATTAAATTATCACAAACTTCAGCTCATTACTTAGAATGGCTCTAACAAACAATTTCAGTACTTGTTTTTTTTTTATGTTGATTCATAAAAGAATTTAGGTGGTCAGTTAAAATTAACTTTGAACTTCAACTTTAACTGACTCAATATTTTTCAGGGCTTTGAAATAATAAATCTGCTTCCAAGAGGAAATATTTATTTGATTACTCTCTAGACACAGGAGGAGATGTAGTAAACTCCACAAGTTTTCTGAAATGGAGATAACCAGGATTAGAAACTCTTCTAAAAACAAATTCCTGCAGTACATGCACATGATGCCTCACAAAATCTTTCAAATTGCAATAATCTTCATAAATGCATTTCCAATCTTCTGTTATAGGTAGGTCCTTCAATGGAACTCCCAGATTCCTAAAATCTCCCTCTTTTCAGTGAGTCTGCTTAATATAGGCAGAGGAAGACAGAAATCTGAGAGTCTCTATGGCCCACTAAAGGACACCTGCCTGCACTCTCCTGCCTTGCCATGGAATGTCTTTATGCAAGGCTGACTTGGATTCTTCACTGTGGCTTCAGTTTTTGTGCTAAACTTAAGCACCAGACAGGATGATAATTTTGACTAGATGGCAAACAAATTTAATGTATCATGAAAGAGACATTCAGACACCAGGCATTTCCACTATCTTCAATATCTTCAACACCTATAAAGAACTTAAAAATCAGATGAGGCCAATCTTCACCTAATATTCAGAAGTAATTCATAAATCATTTTGTTGTTGTTTCATTGGCAAGGCATTGTTGCCCATTTTGTTAAGAACTGCCTGAATGTTTCCACATATTTGAGTGCTGCAAAATGAATATCCTGTAATTCTGAAACTTTTGTTACACAACCCTCAAAATGGAATCATGACTTGTCTGTTGTGTACTTTGCAGTTATTTATGAAGTATATAAATGCAAGGTAAATATTTATTCTCATTTTCCACTGTGTGCACTGACTGATATCTCCAACAGTTAACAGCAGCATTATGAACTGCAAATGATGACACATTGTCAAAGTTGAAACCATTTGGTTAGATGCCTCTTACATTTCCAAATATTCCCAATGTAATTTCATAACTGTCTTGAACATAATGAGGCAATGGATTTTTCCTCTTTCAACTGTGTAACAATGAACAACTATTAGAACCACTTTATTATTTCCAGAGTTTGAGGGATCAGTGGCCACAGAGAAAGTATGCCCTTTTCAACCAAGTTTTTAATTGTTTTCTCACTTGAAAGAGGAGCTAATTTATTACTGGCAGCACAGAAGGCATTTGTCTCATCAAGATATATCATTTTAACTGTGGGTGAATTCTAGACAACAACACTATTTTAATTTGCTGTCACAATTAAGTGATTTATAGGACTGACTATACTATTAGCATCATACTAATACTCTGACATTCTTGTCACTTCTGCAAGGGCCATGGAGTTATTTTCTGTGCTTTCACACTTCTCAGGAACAGAGGGGTATGAGTTTCACTCTTAGAAGCCATGCCACAGTAATTTTTACAATCCGCTCCATTTGCATGTTGTCTTCCATCTGACAGATCACCCCAAGCACCTGAAAATCTCCTACATAAACTATAGTGAGCTTTAAGGCAATTACTGCTGTCTTTACTGATCCATGGAAATAATTCCTTTGGCCATTGCAGCAATACAAAGCTTCTGCTGCTCACAGAGTAGATCTGCTGATGGATGATACCATCCACAGGCGCTGTCATGGTTGTGATCTATGAGGGGCTGTTATTTGACAAATGAAAATTATGTAAACAGTACTCAAACTCAATCTTGCCTCATGATGACTCTGTCTGTTCCATACCCCCTGCCTACAGTGCCCAGAACAGCCAGCTGTTATCTCATGATAAATATAGAGGATAAAATTATCATCAGACAGCACCAGGTTGACTGCATGATGTAATCCTGACTCTTTTAGGTAGCTGGAGCTCTTTTAGCTCTCTTAGGTAGTCTGGAGTGTTTCTGAAGGTGTATCTCACACATTCCCAGAAAGTAATTTTCATTTCAGTGGTTGTTGAAATAATTTCTGCATAAATTTTTGCAAAGAAATCTAAGATGTGCTGGTTTTAAGGGTACTGAATATATGAAAAATGCTGTTGTTTGAGATCAAGCACCCCAGAAACTGTTTTCAGCAAAGTCCTTCTGCAGGTGTGACTTGCTTCACTTTTGCCAGGCTCTGCAATCTCAGCAGGAGCCCCTTCCCAAAATTCTCCCCCAGCACCATTCTCCTCTCAGCCCCATGGATCTGTAATCCTCCTCCCCCAGCCTGCAGAGCAGCTCAGAAAACACGAATGACACAGCATAAAAAAGTCCTACAAGGGCTGGAGTACTCCTCTATTTATAGGTCGCTAAATCTGACTAAAAAAAAACTTCCACAGTGCACCAGTCAAATTGCTACCTAGATGTTTCCAGGCCCAGCCAGGGCATGCTGGCTTACTGCCATGTTTTTAAATCCTACTCTGTGCATTGAGCTTTCTCAGGAAAATCTGCTAGAGCTCATATGTGGGCTGTTACTATTGACACAAACATTAATGAACATTCCCCTATTGCTTCCTTACTAAGCTGCAAGCGCAAGAAACCAAAACAATAGCATGACCTGACAGTCTCAGGCATGTAAGCACATCCAGCACTTCTATTTCAGATGTGCAGCTGAGTGAAGCTCACTCAGAAAGGGAACAATTTGGGTTTAAGTGTTATGTTTGTTTTTTCTTCTAAGATGATGTTTTTTGCTGGCTGAATTCTACACTGGGAAAAAAAAAATGTTTCATCAACAACAAAACAGGCTGGAGTGGTTCTGCAATGCCTGATGGATTGTCTGAGCCTTCCTCTCACACAATCAATGAAATAAGAGATGTTCCATACAATAAGAGCCATGGGGACAACTTCAGAACAAAGCAAACCTCTTAGAATTGTCTCTCAGAATAAGAATTGATAATCTTGTTATCCTAGGGAGCACAGAAAAAGGACCAAAGTACAAGAGAGCCAGAATCCCCTCATCATCCTTCAAAATATGAGCACATAAACTGAGAGCCTCAGAGCTTTAACTCTGAGATGCTGTTCAGGTATCACCTAATCCTGGACACATCTGAACTCCTCAGCAACTCACTCTCCAACCTCAGGCTCCCCTGCACACCTGATGTCCCATTTCTGCTCGTGTGCAGAAGCAGCTGAGCTGTGGTTGTGTTTAGCAGGCTCATACCTCTATTAGGAGGAGCACTAGAAACCCAGAGATAAACCAACCAGCTTCAGGTGCAGCAGGGTCACTGCTGACTGTGGACAGTCGGGTTCAAAGCTGTGTTTCCACTCTGCACCAAAGGCCAAAGCCTCTCTCCACTGACTGCAGAGAGCCACCCAGGGAGACCCAACTGCTGGGGCTAAACAGCCCCAGGTGTCCCCCTCTCCTGCCTCCCCCAGGGCCTCGATTCACTATTGTTTTCTAAACATGGTCTCTTCCAGACTAATTAAATGCAATGGGGATGGCTTGAAAGGAGAAATCCAGGAGGTGAATTTCTGCCATTCCTTCTATCCTTTTACAATGGCCCCATAGAGAGAGCCCTCACACAACCCTGCACCACCCACACCCCCGACCTTGCTGTGACAGTAATAAGGGGAAGAGGAGAGTTCTGATATTGTCTGGCCCGAGGAACGTACTCACAGGTAACTCCATTTCATGTACCTGATTTATAACAGGGGTCAGAATAATTCCCAAGCAGCTCCTGCATCAGGGAGCAAACTAATTCCCTTCCTCTCTCCTCGGCTGCACAGCCCAGAGTCCAGCTGCTCCCGAGGTTCCAGCTCACAGTCTATATTCTGCATCATAAAAGATACAAGAGAGAAATCTAAACCAGAGAAGTAATAACCTGTAAACTAATAAACCAACCCAGCACTTTGATAGTGAGGCACTCCCCAGAGCAGGGATTATTAATGGGTGTTCTGAAACACTGTGTGTCTATGTTCCAGAGTAGTGGGAAATATTTCTGATGCTCTGTGGATCTTACACATATTTTCTTATAAAATCAGTTCAGATAAATGCAAAGACTAATACAAAAGCAGCCTCCTTCCAGTCTACACACACAGAGGCACTTAAGCAGTTTAAAAAGAAAAGCAGTACGAAACTGCTTGAATAAATAATAATAAAGGTATTAAGCTGCAATATTAGGAGTAGTTTTGCTTGTCAAAGTATGGGGCTGCACAGTCATTGATTTCCTCTTATAATTGAGATAGTGACATGCATGACTTATGTTTCTTTGGCAGCGAGTGCACGGGAAGGGAAGAAGGGATCTTGAAATCCTGTGAAATCTCCAGCTGAGGATTTGATGGCTCTGAAACTGCTGTCAGTCTCAATTCTTTATTTCCCTCGAACCGTAAAATGGGTTATATTAACAATGTTATGATGAAAGAAAGTTTATGAAGCTAAATGTAATAATGTTTGCAATGTGATCAGGGACCTATGGAGGAAAAGTGTTATAGAAACCCGGAGAGTGAGTATGGATACAGATCCTTCTCAGCCAGAAAAGCTGGGAAGCAGATGACAGGCAGACAGACCCGCTGAGGAAAGGTCCCATTACCTGTCCTGGTGTGTATTCTCAAATCCCCATCCCCTGCCTCAGTCACACAGACAACAGGAGTCTTCTCCTTAGTTCATTTTTTAATGTATTCACTTTCAGTGATGAGGATTCACTGCTCAGTTTCTTCAGCCTGCTATATCCCACCTCAACTACATGCCAAAATGAGACATCCAATTGACTGAAACTCTGAAAGACAACTTTTTTTTTTTTTTGTCCCAAACTAATGCAAAACAACAATGAATGGTGTTTCCATGTAAATCTGAACTACAGTGGACTCCCTTTGTTCTCCTGTCATGTAAAAAATAAAATTAAGTCTGGCAAGGATGGCAGGAAGAATCCAGTCCTTTGTGTCCTGAAGTAAAGTTACTCTCTGGAGAAGGCAGAGCAGGAATAAACTTCTTTATGAGTCAGGAGGTTTTACTGACAATAGCTGCTATTATCTCTGTCAAACAGGCAAAGCCTCGAGTGATTGTGGTAAGCAAGAAAGAGGAATGCTGTTTATTCAGTGCTGGAAAACAGACTATTTGCCAGACTGCAAAGAGTACCGAAAAGGTATCGAGTCTCTCTGTTTGAATTAACCACAAAAATAACCTGCTGGATTAAAAGCTCTTCCATGGACCTCTGCTGCTCTCTAACGGTGCCTTACAGGATTCTCAGCACGAAGTCTATGTGTTCCTCCTGTAATCAAGTTTTGGTAAAACTTTTAATGCAAAATAAACAAAATAAGTATTCATGAGGTCCTTCAGAGACGTTACCTGAACAGGTAACCCACAGGTCAGGTAGCTATTGATGTACTCATGGCCAGAATATTTGGGATGTGGTGAGGATGCTGGTAAAGGAGAGCTAAAACATGGGAATGCACGTTTTGACTGTATTTTAGATGCAGCAATTGCAGGAGTCTGTGAGGTTGCAAACTTCTGGAAAATGCCAATTTTCAGGGCTTTGTATAAATTAGAATACAAAATTTTTATTCATGGGTACCAGTACTTCAAAGGAAAAAATTAGCACTGTATTAATTTGGTATAATTAATAGAAACTAATGTTTGCACCTGGTACAGACACATTTGGTTTCACTCTCCTCACACAGATGTCTTTATTTTATACGCCAGTACAGCTCCATCAGGCATCTGCCAATGCTCACTCACCTAACAGCAAGGCCACTTCCATGACCAAAACCAGCCTTGCTTTCATAGAATCACAGAACACTTTGGGTTGGAAAGGACCTTAAAGATCATCTCGTTTCACCCTGTCACGGGTGACACCTTCCACCATCCCAGGCTGCTCCAAGCCCCGTCCAACCTGGCCTTGGACACTCCCAGGGATGGGGCAGCCACAGCTGCTCTGGGCAACCTGTGCCAGGGCCTCAGCACCCTTATAGGGAAGTTCTTCCTAAGAGCCAATATGAATTTCTTCCCTTTGAGTTTAAAAGCATTCACCTTGTCCTATCTCTGTCTGCCTGTGTAAAAAGTTGCCTCCATTACACAAGCCCCCTTTATAAGCCATTTTTATTAAGATGGGAAAGCACGCTTGGGATCTTACAGTGTGGCCTAACAAAACCCAGAACTGGGAGCGATCATATCCCACGGGGGAAACGGAGGGTAAAACAATATTCACATCACTTCTAGGGCCGCAGGGACACCTGTCCCCTCACACGCCACCCCCTCATGGCGCAGGGGGGTCCTGCCCTGTGACTCCTCCCCAGCTCCCGGCGTGAAACGGGGAGAAACCGGGCGTGGAGATCGGACCGGGGGAAGGGGTTCATCCCCGGAGAAGGGGTTCATCCCCGGAGAAGGGGTTCATCCCCGGAGAAAGGGTTCATCCCCGGAGAAGGGGTTCATCTTCAGAGAAGGGGTTCATCTTCAGAGAAGGGGTTCATCCCCAGAGAAGGGGTTCATCTTCAGAGAAGGGGTTCATCCCCAGAGAAAGGGTTCATCTTCAGAGAAAGGGTTCATCTTCAGAGAAGGGGTTCATCCCCAGAGAAGGGGTTCATCTTCAGAGAAGGGGTTCATCCCCAGAGAAGGGGTTCATCTTCAGAGAAGGGGTTCATCCCCAGAGAAGGGGCTCATCCCCGGATAAGGGGTTCATCCCCAGGAGAAGGGGTTCATCCCCGGGAGAAGGGGCTCATCCCCAGAGAAGGGGTTCATCCCCGAAGAAGGGGCCGGGTGCGGCAGCTTTGCCGGGGCCGGGGAGTGACCGTGAAGACAGCACAGGGGGGCCGGAGATGGCGCCTTGCCGCGGCGGGTAATGGCGGCGGCGCTGAGGGAAGGGGAGGGGACAGGCCGTGAGGGCAGCGGCTGCCCTGCGCCATCGCCCCCCGCCGGCGGCGGGAGGGATGGGAAGGGAAAGGAAAAGAAAGGCGCCGCTTCCGCCACGGCGGGGCGGGCCTGGGCGGAGAGCGGCGGCGCGGCGGGGCTGGCAAGGGTAGGGGCGGTGAGGGCCGCGGCCCGGCGGGATTGGGGTGGATGTCTCCCTGTCTCTCTCAGGAAAAGCCTGGTGGAGCCGGGGTGGAAAGCAGGACTCGAGGTTTCCCCCTCGGTACCAGCTACCCGCGTTAGCGGGGCCCCTGTCAGAGGCAGCGGGGCCATGCGGGGGCAGTGATGCCATCGCTGCGGGGCTGCGAAGTCCCCCTCAGTCACGGGTGCGGGTTTGCACTGAAATTAACTTAACCGTGGGTATTTCAAATTATGGCAAGGATTCGGTCTTTTTGTAGCCCGTAGCGCATGTTTTTAATCTGGCGTTGTCATGCTGTTGCCGTTTTGCTCTTTTTCGGAAGCGATGGAAGCGAGTCCCATCGTGACGTCCAAGCAGCGGGAGGAGGTGGTGCACGGGGTGCCGACGGAGGTGGTGTGCACGGCCTTCTCCAACTCCGTCCTCGTGGTGGTCACACAGTACGGCAAGATGGGGACCATCGTCTACGTGGACCCCAACACCATCGGCGACAACGTGGGCAGGCCCTCGCTCACCACCAAGGTGCTGCTGGGCAAGGATGAGGTGAGGTGAGAGCGGATGCGAAGCGCAGAGGCAGCAAGGATAAGGGGGAAATGTAGTAGGTGGGGCTGTGCAAGTTGCCAGGGAGTTGATGAATCACAGCAGTTAAGCAGTGTTTGAATAGTGATAAGATTAATTTTAAAATGAGGAAAGAGGGGCTCATCAGGAAAGTATGTGCGCTCGTCTGCTCTTGGACATAAAAGTTTAACTAACCGTGAGTGGTTTGGTGATCTGTTGTTTTGTATCCTACAGGATATGGATTGCTTCTGCATGTTTATGGAAAGTGTGATAAAACTCTGTTGATTTAAGGGTTGCAAGATTAAATATGCAGCCATTGATAACCTTTTTGGGTTTCTGTTCCAGTGAGTTTGTTTTCCTTTTCAGGTCTGTTTTCCCACCCCCATCTTCCCCCATCTATGCCAGCCCCATAATGGACATTAGTTGCCCACTCCCAAGTGTGCCTGCCAGCACCTTCCCTTGATAAAGTTTAATTTGTTTTGCTTCAACAAAATGAGGTTTTTATCGACCATTTCACAAAGCTAGAGAGAAAGCAGAAGCAAATGTGTTTCACAAAGCATCAATTGGTCAAACATTAAAACAGAAAGTTACAGAGCTACAAGATTATGAGGCTTTCCATCAGGGTTGAAGCTATCACATATTACTTGCTAGCTTTAACTAGAAAAGCTGTAGCAGCACAAGTTCCTGATTCTATCCATGACTTCCCCTTGTGGAGTTCTTTCTCTTGAGCAATAGCCTTCCCTTTTTGGGAGATATTTTGCTTTCTCTGCTTTAATATCCTAATGTGCTGACTACCTCCACCCCCAAGCTTATTTTGTGTTTTATTTGGAAATGGGAAGTGCTATGTTTACTTTGTTCCATTCTATTTTTAAATAATTTTAACTAACTGATCTAAAGTTCAAGAAAAGACTTTCACTAGTTTGCTGCTTTCCTGCTTGTCACTGTCAACATCCTTCTTTGGGATGTTTCACACTTCCAGAAAGCAGCTAAAATCAAGCAAACTCATCCTTCTGACAGATACACAACTATGGGTGTAAATAAACCCTAGACAAGCTGGGTGGTTCAAAGCTGTGCTGGGTGAGGTTGAGACTGGACATGAGAAAACATCTCTTCACCAAGAGTGTGGTCAGACACCTCAGGCTTGAGGTGGTTGATGCTCTGAGCCTGTCAGTGTTTAAGAGCCATTTGGACAATCCCCTGAATAATGTGTTAACCTGGTCAGCTCTGAGTTGGTCAGGCAGTTGGGCTGGATGTCATTGTAGGTGCCTTCCAAGTGAAATAGTCACACAGCTGCTCTGGGCAACTTGTTAAAGAAACCTCATGGAAAATGTTATATCCCCTTTTTTTTTGCCTCCTTCAGCCTCACTACTTGTTTCTGGTTTTCATTATTCTATTAAAATAAAAAGCAACATGTCTGTAACACCAGGCATACAAAAACTATGTGTATAACACCATTTGGGGGTCTCTAGGAATTACAAAAATAACAGCTTTTTCCAGAGCTTGTCAGTGGAACATCCCCTCTTCAGAACAAGTTTTTAAACAAAAAAAACTGTACTTGCAGACTTCTTTAGAAACCTGGCTGTGAAGGAAATAAAGGCATTTGGATCCACAGCATTTCATATAATTTAACACTGGTGCCATAGTTCAGGTGGGAGGATTATGGAAGGAAAGATGCTCCATGCTGCGTTTCCAAGTTTCCCAGACAGTGCTGAACTCAATTCAAGTGCAGCTCCAGTAAAGTTGTTTCAGGGTGGTGTGGGTGGCTGGCACACTCATGGGACCAAACTCTTCCCTTTTAAGCTGGTTGAGAAAGTGTTTCTGAAGTTCCCTGTCCCATGGCTTGCCTTTGCTGACCATGTTGGAACAGCTCAGCAAACACTGAGCTCAGTCTGAGTCCAGGATCAACAGGTTCTGCACATCACTCCAGGACTCCTCTCCTAACCCCTGCGGGAGGGCTCTCCCATCTGTAGGAGTGTATATCTGTATCCCTTTGCTTTTCAGCCCCTCGTTCATGTTTGTGCCAAAAACCTGGTGGCATTCGTGTCGCAGGAAGCTGGGAACAAACCTGTTCTCCTCGCCATGGCTTTAAAGGACAAAACCATGGAAGGAATACAGGCCCTACGAGAAGTGATCCGAAGTTGCCAAGTGTGGTGAAGTTGTGCCATCTGGATTCAAGGAAATGATCTTGAGTCCATGACTCATCACCACCTATTTAAAAGGACTAGAAATGAAAATGATGGAATGTCTTTGTGGTGGTTTTGGACGTCCTGAGGAATTTCATGATTTTTTCTCTACTGTGTAGAACATTTGTGGGTTTTGTTACTGGGACAGGTTTGCAAGTCTGTATAGACAGTGGTGAGACAAGAGCAATTGTCTTAACAAAGGAGAGAAGTGCTACTTTTATCATGTTGGGTGGGTCATTTATTTGGGAAAGGGCTCTGCACATGTGTCCTGAGGAACAGCAGATGCCAAGCTCTGTAGCTGTGCCATACCGCAAAGGGGAAACACCCAGTGCAGAGGGAATAAAAGAAACATTGTCAAATCAAATTTTACCTGTTTTCTTTTTTGCTTTGTGAGAATCACTTCAATTGAAATACAAACCTTGGTAAAAAATCAACAGTTGTATAATGGGAAAGATTTTCTTGCCTTTTTTTAGGAAATGAGTCCTAGATGGCTGCTTTTGTCCTTATGTCCATTCCTTTCTGGATATAGTCTGAATTCATTTTCTACTTTCACTTTGATTTTAAAGAGAGGCAGATCATGACGCTCTGCAAATTTCATGAAAGCTGATGTCAGGGTGGAAGACAGGAACCCAAAATAGTGGTAAGAAAAAAATCTCTGCCAATGAATTACGTGGTACCAACACATAGGAGAAACAGAACATCCATAGACTGAACACCTGCAATGAGCATCTGTCTTAGGAGACATGGGGACAGATGGTTTGAGGGGTTACACAGGGTTGTTTCTGACAAGTCATTTACAAAAAGTGTCAGATTATGTTGTATGAGCTGATGCAAAGATTAGTAGCCAAACTTTTGTCTTTTGCTTGGAAAGCACATTTGTTTTTACCTCTTGTAATAAACAACAAGTAGTAAATTTTTAAGTGAGCTGTTACACACTTTTGTCACTTATGAACTTGACAGCACAGACGGAGGCCAGGTCTTGGATTCTGGGCAGGGAGTTCTGCTAAGACCAGTTGGTAGAGCAGAATCAGCACAGAGCCTGTGCCTGCCCCATGGTGATCCAGCTGCCAGGTCATTCTGTTGCTAAAAAATCCCCTAGAAGTAGAAAAGCAGAAAATGGATTTTGAAAGGACTCTTTTCTCTGAAGTAAGAGTTATTTACAGCATTTAAAGGGATTATGAGAAATGAAACTCTTTTTTTAAAAATACATTCAAACACTGCAGGCTTCCAGCTGCCCTTGACAAGAAACTTAATCTAAAAATAATTTTCTAAACTGTGCTTCCAAGAATCAAAGATTCTCATCTGTCAGAGCTATAAATTTTTCCTCTTTTACCCTTCCCCTTTTATTTTTTTTTTTTTTTTTTTGTCTAGGAAGGCTGAGAGAGGCATGTGGAATTAGTTATTGTCAGTCTTGGTTTGCTAGTAGGGATTCTCTCCTGACACAAAACTGAGGCTCTTACTGTGTCCATAGCTCCAGCAGCTATAGAGGAGAGGAGAACATACATGAATCAGCAAATTGGATGGAAATTGCATCTTCCACTGTGGTGATACAGTGGCACACCTCTGCTGTGCCCCAAAGAACTGAGTGTTACTACCTAAAAGCCAGGCACAAGTTAAGCACCTTCATTTCCTGGCTGTGTATGTGCCACCTGGTCTGCATAGGGCAGTGGGTGAGGAAAGGACATGGAAACCTCTCTGATTTGATGCTTGGAGCCAGGACAGACTTACCTTGCTGCCTTTCCATGTGCGATAAATTAGAGCACGAGCAATTGGTCCTTCGACTTTGCTCCTCTCTGCTGCACAATAAACCAAGGGGAAGGCCTGCTCAAACAACAGGCACAAGGTGCCACCAGCTGCCTGCCTTTTAATCATTGCACTCCTGCAGGTAGGGATTAATTCCCAATTGTTGGGAAAGCTGGCAGAGCTCTCACCCTCGGCCGCAGGACGTGTGCTTGGGCGGGGGGCAGCGGCGTCGGGCCGCACCGCGGCTTTCCTTCCGTGTTTGCTTTCCGGGCGTGGGTGCCCGAGCACGGCGGACTGGAAAGGTAAGTTGGGTGGCTTTTCTGCGGGAGACAAAGCCCGACCTGCTGCTCCAGCTCCCGCGGGGCTCGGGGCGCAGGGAGGGCGCTGGCAGGGTGAGCCGGGCACGGCGAGGGGGTGCTGGTAAGGTAAGCGGGGCACAGCGGGGGCTGGCAGGGAAAGTGGGGTGCTGACGGGGCCCAAGGCGAGTGGGGCACTGGTGGGAGCCGGGAGCAGCGAGGGTAAGTGGGGCAGTGGCAGGGCCCGCGGCCAGCAGGCGGGCAGGGCTGGGAGGGTGTCCGGAGGAGGAGTCTCCAGCGGTGCAGGTGGAGGAGGGCACGGGGGATGCAGAGGCGGGTGCACGGCAGCCAGACTCCCTCCCGGAGGAGCCCCAAAGGGTGAGTGGGGCCCTGGGGGGGTGCACAGCAGCTGGGGGAAACCCCAGAAATCAGGGTTGATCCAGCCATTGGTTCTGAGCACCTGTGGGAACTGCTGGAAGGGCAGAGCCTCCTCTAAGAGTCCTGTGCCTGCGTCATCCGCTCCTCCAGATGGGCTTCAGGGAGGGCCCGATGCTGCCCTGCCGCGATTTGTAGCTGTGTGCTCTAGGTCCTTCCCCCTGCGTGGCCTGATGGTGGTGTGGAGAGGCTGGTCCCGTAAATAACCCGAGCTGGCTTTAATGTCCTAATATCTAATGTCCTGGCTTTATCTGACAGCAAACAGGAGGAAAGGCATGTCTCCTGCTCAGGTGGGGCTAAGCCTGGATGATGCCCTCCCCAGGATGTGGGTCAGGGATCTCAGAGGCACTGCTGGGGGCTGCGGGGCTCACCTTTCCCTGCTGACTTGCTTCACCCCACAGGGGGCTGCCGCTGAGATGGGGATTTGTCCTAGGTGCTGTAGGGAGGGATGTGAGCTGGGAGTCTGGGCTCTGGCAGCCTGCAGATGGAGGGGAATCCCCGGCAAGGTGAAAAGCCCCATTTGCAGGTGGCCTGCCTGAACACAAGCTTCCCTGCTCAGTATATCTTTTCAGGTCTCATTTAGCATCTCTAATATCCCAGGGAGAGTGTGTGTAACAGGTAGACACTATGGCAGGTACCTGCAAGGTGTCTGAAAACAGATTGGATATGGCTCAGTCCCGTCCAGGAGCTGAATTTCGCAGCTGCTATTATTCCCGGTGTCTCCTTGCTGCCTTTGTTTTGGAAGCAAATGGCTCTCTAACTGCATTGAATTGCCTGACTACCTTGCACGGCCAGGATCTAATTACCTGTGGAGCTGGGAGCCCTGTCTCTGAGCGGCTCAGAGGCTTTTGCTTTTAATGACTTGTTCTGCAATGTTCAGAGTGTGACAATGTCGGGGAGGCTGCCAGGACTGGCTGTTGGTGCCACCGTGCTCACACCACGATGGCTGGGAAAGTTAATAGGAGATGGGATGTCTTGGGCCAAGCATCTGTGGCACAGCAATGGGTGGAAAACAGAATAAATGAAGAGCACAGCTCTCTGCCGTGTCTTGGGGAGTAAGCTGGATCACTAGAAAAACACAGCTAGAAAGAGTGAGCTTTCATCCTGCTCTGTCATGATGCTCTGGCAGAGGCAAAGTGTGGCCAAATCCTGCCATTTAGCCACAGCCAGCAGCAGGGCAGCCCCCAGAAAGAGTGAGGAGTGATTAGGGAACGGGGCACAGCAGGGCTCTCATCTCCTTCCCTGTGCCACGAGCTATCTCCGTCCTCCTGTTAATGTTTACAAGGCAGGTCCGGCAGCATCCAAGTCTGTCCAAAGACCAGATCCCGCCCCGGCTTTCCCGGGATCCTTTTTCCTGCTGGCCGGGGCAGGACCACAGGACAGGTGGCAGGGAGGAAGATCGCGGCTCTGTGCCTGCTGCCTGTGTAACACGATCGGCCCCGCTGCTGTCCCCGCAGGCAGCTCCAGCTCCGCTGCCCCGCTCGCAGCACAGGTACTCGGGGTGAGCTCCTGGGGCCCCGCCAGGGCATCTCCGCTTACACGCGACTCCTGCCAGGCGGAGCCGGGGAAAGGTATTTTTAGGGCTGTTGATCTGACACCAGCTGAGTTTGCTCTCCTGTGAGGTTGGGGTTCGGTGAGAGGGCAGAACAGGGAGCCGCAGGGTCAGCTCTTGCTTTGGTTTGTTTTCAGTGTTTAATTGGACCGAGGTCATTCCCTACCACTCTTATCTATGGCAGATATTTTTATGCTTCTCTCCAGTTCGTGCTTACAGTTTTACCCCAGGCGATAGTTACCCAGCAGTTAAAATATTTATTAACAATGCACTGAGAAGCATCTATATTGTTAGAGTTCAGCTTGCAGGTTGTTGGTTTTTTAAACCACTATTGTTTTACTTGGGAAAAAGCAGCTTTCCATAGATTAACAGAAAGAGAACCCAAACATGGCACTTTATGCATCTGGTGGCCTTGAGATATGAAGCTGCCCTATAAATAATTGCTTATTATTAGGTTGGTCCTTGCTGTCTGCAGCCACAGGGTACACAGTGTCCGTGTGCCCAGCCACCCTCTGCCTCAGGAATGCTCAGTGCCTTGGGGCAGCTGGCTTTGAGGAGCACACACTGAGCTGGGAGATGCCATAGCACTCCTGCATCCCCAAAGGGCAGCAGCTCTGCCTCTGGCATGGCAGGCTTGCTCCCTTGTGCTTGATTTGGGTGCAGGAGGGACTGCTGGCTGTCCTTCAGGTCTTGGGGTTGGCACTACTGGCACACTGACACCCCCACAATCCTGAAATAGCTGGGTGAAGAATGTGGGTGACACCAAATGTCTGGTTTCTTGGGCAGCCCCTGGCTTTGCCCCCAGCAGGCCATACATGATGAAAGCAACCAAATTTGGGAGGGACCTGGTGTTTTCTGGGCTCCAAAGGAAGATGACACAAGTGTCCTGATAGCTTGCTGGTAAGGACACTTTATCTTTATTATACTGGGTGAGGGATTGGTTTAACCCTTAAGTCTGATCAAAAAGGGTCTTAAGCCACATGTGTGAACTCACAGGGGCACAAAGATGCACAGATAATTCCAAATGGGAGTGATCCTGAGAAAGCAAGGAGCAAAGCTGGGAAGGAGAAGCGTGTCTTTTGGGAGGCATGGGAACTGCATAGACCTCCTCACAGAACAGAGGGTCTGCTCTTAAAGGACATTTGCATTTTCCTGCTGGAAGAAGCAGACCCAATCATGGCAAAGGGGCTGGTTCGTGTGAATGACACCCTGGAAAAACCCTGGGGAGGAGATAAACCTCACAGGAGGTTTGTACATGCTGTGTGGGCTGGGAAATTTGCTGGGACCTTCCCTGTCACCAGCTTACCTTGCTCCTGCCTTCCTGCACCACTCCCCTTCCCTCTCCCTCCCTGCAGATGAGTAATGCCACACGTGCTGTGCCCTCTCCCCTGGCACCTGGCACACCGGGGCCTGGCACAGCAGCCAGGCTGGCCTCAGCCCCCCCATTCTCAGCTGTTGCCCTGCTTACGGCTGCCCACAACAACTCCCAGGACGGCCAGCAGCTTTTCCTGACCACGACAGCGGCGCGGGTCATCTCTGGCATCTTCGTGTGGTCAGCACTCATCGTCACCTTCCACCAGGTATGGGCTGCAGCAGAGATGGGGCTCAGCACAGGGGATGACACGGAGCAAAACTATTGATTGCCCCAAGTCCATTGCAAATCACTCAGCTCCAGGGAAGTATTTCTTCCTGTTGCTACCCAGAGGTGATATCCCTGCTGTCAGGAGCCGGGTGCTGGCAGCTCATAAGGATGGACTTTGCCCACACTCTCCCCAGGTGGTTGCCAGAGCCAGGAGAGGCTGCAGGGCATTGGCACTGCCCAGAGGCAACACCCAGTGGGGCATTTGGGGTGTTTGGGGTGCACAGCACCAGCTGCCTTAAGGCATACCCTGAGTGGGCATGGTTTAGGGGGCTGTGCAGGTCCATGCTGCTGAAGGCAGGCCTGGGGCAAGCAGCTGTCTCCAAGCACTGGGATGGGGCTGCACAGGAGAGGTCACATTCCTCACACAGCCCAGTGAAGTAACCTGATTTCCACATGTTTTCATGCAAGAGATTGGTCCAGGGACTGGGATGGAGCCTGTTGTGTGTGTTCACTGCGATGGGTCTATGCTGGAAAGCTGGCAGAGCTCTCACCCTAGAGAGGAGGATTAACACAGCACCTCTGTGGGCTTGGGGGCACCTCTAGTTCCCATCCTGACCTGTACCAGCCACAACTCTGCATGCTGGGCACTTTGCAGATCTACACACACCTGAGGAATTACACCATCGCCAAGGAGCAGCGCTACATCATCCGCATCCTCTTCATCGTGCCTGTCTACGCCTTCGACTCCTGGCTCAGCCTCCTCCTCCTCGGCAGCCACCAGTACTACGTCTACTTCGACTCGGTGCGTGACTGCTACGAAGGTGAGCACAGCATCTGCCCAGCAGGCAGGCTGAAGGCAAAGCAGAGCTCTCATCCTGCTGACCTGTCTCGAGTATCTTGGGTTGTGAAGTGGCAAATCTCCATCGCCTTCGCTTCCCACTCTCCCCACCTCCATGCAGAAGTTTTCCCCTTCCTTCTCTGTTGGCAGCAGGGAAGGGATGCCCCACACACAAACACAAACTGGTGCCTTTCAGGCACAGGCTTGGAGGGACCCCAGCACCACAGTCCTGGGAAAGAGGTTTTCTGGCTGCCTGTATGGTAGAAATGCAGCTTCTCTAAACACAAGGCAGATGTACCCAAGAAACTGGGGAGTTGGGGTGTGTTGAAGTGCAAGGGAAACTTGTCAGGATTAAGGCTGTTTTTCTACCTTGGTCCTCTCTTCCTCAGGAACTAAGTTGTGTGGGCATTTGCATTACTTCAGGTTTGGTGTATATGAAAAATAAGTGATGGGGATGTCCAAGAAAACGGTTCAGGACCTGCTGCTTGCTGACCACCAGCCATTTGTGCTGCCCCTTAGCAATTGTGAGGTACTTCCATGCAAATGGTCCCTGGATGGACTGTGTATGCCCAGAGGAGCTGCTGTGTCTGTAATGAACCCTGTGCACATAGTGCAATGTGTCTGACCCCACTTGGAAGTCAGATAGATTTGACCTGCTGCTCCTCTCACTGGGCTCCCACCCACCAGCATCCCAAATCTTGATGCAGTGCCAGGTTGGATGAGGAAACACCTGAGCAGGAAGGAATACGAGATGAAACAATCCCCTCCAGAACTTCCATCAGTCCTGCTGATCATGTCTGCCCTTGCCTTGGCAGCTTTTGTGATTTACAGCTTCCTGAGCCTGTGCTTCGAGTACCTTGGGGGGGAGAGCACCATCATGGCAGAGATCCGAGGGAAGCCCATTGCGTAAGTCCCAGCATCCAGTGAGTTCCTTCTTCACTCACTTTCCGCCCCCCAACACCCTCAATGGCATCCCCTCACCTTCTGCTTTCAGGTCCAGCTGTTTTTACGGGACCTGCTGCCTTCAGGGGATGTCCTACTCCATCGGGTTCCTGCGCTTCTGCAAGCAGGTGGGTGCCCCATGGGGAGCATTGACTCCCCTCAGATGAGGGCTCTCTGGGTGGCAGGTTTCTTCCCCACTGCCCTGCCAAGGGATCTTAGCTTCATTATTCTCTTAAGATGCTGGATTTGGAGACTTTTTTCCTCTGAGGGAGGCAGGTCACCAGCTTGCTGGCACCTGGCCAGCAGCAAGGCTGCTCGCTGTCCTTGCCTCTGACTCACTGCTGAGTCAGGGTCTCCTCCCACTGCAGAGCTCAGATTGCCATCTCTGTCCAGTCCCACTTTAGCCTGGACACTGTCTCACTCTCCAGGACTGCACTGTGGGCTGAATCCTGTCACCTATCTGTCCCCAAGCCCTCTGGCCCCCCACCTTGGACTGTCTATGCTGCCTTTCGGGAGCTGCCTTCTAGAAGTCCCACTCCCTCACATCTGCAGACCTTGTGCTGGTTCATATTTCACCCCAGAGCACTGCTCTCTTCCCTGGAGCAGAGGGGTGGGATGTCCTGCTGCCCTTGGTACACTTTGTCTCTCCCCTGTGCAGGCCACGCTGCAGTTCTGCATTGTGAAACCCCTCATGGCAATCGTCACCATCATCCTGCAGGCGTTCGGGAAGTACCACGATGGAGACTTCAAGTGAGGATGCTGGATGGGGCTGGAGGGGGGTGAATGGGAGAGGATGGGTCCCTGCTTCATCACCAGTGTGTCCTGCCAGTCTCCCCAGGAAGCTGCTGCATGGATAGTGAGAGCACTGTGAGCTTAAAGTGCTGGGAAACAGAGACTCACTGCCCCCAAATAATAAAGGGACAAAACTCCTGTGAGCCATAATAAATAAAATAATAAATAAAAATAGGTCCCACCAGCAGAGGAGAAGCTGTTACCTCTGCCCTCCTCCCCCTCCTGGGCTGTGTTCTCCCCCACAGCAAAGCTATGCACTCTCCCTATCCCCATTTGATCTCTCTTTGCCCCCAGTTGCATTTGCTTTGCTCTCCACAGCCCAGGGCAGCAGCTCTCTGTCTCTCTGCCCACAGTGTCCACAGTGGATACCTCTACATCACCATCATCTACAACTTCTCTGTCAGCCTGGCCCTTTATGCCCTTTTCCTCTTCTACTTTGCCACCATGGACCTGCTGCGCCCGTTTGAGCCAGTCCTCAAGTTCATCACCATCAAGGCTGTCATCTTCCTCTCCTTCTGGCAAGGTGGGTCCCACCATGGACACCCAGAACTCCTCCTCCCATAGCCCCACCTGGATCAGGGGTGCAGGAGCAGAACTGATCCCTCTCCCTTCCCCTGCACAGGGACACTGCTGGCAATCCTGGAGAAATGTGGGGTGATCCCTGAAGTTCAGATCATCGATGGGAAGGAGGTGGGAGCTGGGACAGTGGCTGCTGGCTACCAGAACTTCATCATCTGCATTGAAATGTTCTTCGCGTCCATTGCCCTGCGCTACGCATTCACCTGCCAGGTATACAGGGAGAAGAAAGAAAACTCAACAGGTAACTCTTCCTCACTTCTTCCCTTCTTCAATGACTAAGGAAAGAGGAAGCCTCCCTTGTTTTATTATTATCCCATTACCAATGGGATGCTAAAAGCTACAAGAGGAATTTCTTTATCCTGTGCTCCATGAATTTCTTCTCCCTCTTCCCTCATGACACCCACAAGCTAAAGCAAGGGGGCAGGTAAGGAGACCTTGGTGTGGCTGGGCAGGATTAGGAGATGGTGGTATTACCCACATGCTGTTGGAGAGGATCTATCCTCTTTGGAACACGGAGCTGGGATTGGCTTCCTTCTCCTTGGAACTTGGAACCGCAAGCTGATGTGGCCCAGAATGAGCCCCTAATCTTGAATTTCTAAGGAAAAATGTCTTGGATCACTTGGGCTGATTGATAGACTGCTGTCCCATCACCCTCCTGCTCTCCCTGTTTTGCAGCAAACCTCGCCCCGATGCAGAGCATCTCGAGTGGGCTGAAGGAGACCATCAGCCCCCAGGACATCGTGCAGGATGCCATCCACAACTTCTCGCCCGCGTACCAGCACTACACCCAGCAGTCCATGCAGGAGGCAGAGCGCAAAACGCCGGGCGAGAACGGGCACGTGGCCTCCAAGATAGATGGACAGAGCAGCAGGAAGAGCAAAAACATTGAAAAGAGAATGTTAATCCTGTCAGATGAGGAGCTGTAGGAGGTATCAGGAGACACTGACACTGAAGGGGTTTTAACCCATGCAGAGGGGAGGTGTCTTGAGGCTGAGACAGCCTGGGCTAATCAGAGTACTGAGAAGCCAGGAACTCTATCCAAAAAGCCAGTCTCTCAAAGGGAAGATGCAATAATCCAGAAAAGGTTAAATCAAATAGTGCCAGCTTCTGCTGTCATGGATGAAGCTGTGTTGGACCCTGTGGTGCAGCCTGGGCTTTGCTGCCCCACTGCTGCTTTCTCTCTGCCAGCCCTGTGCCAATGCTGGGGGATGCCAGGCGGGGAGGGGAGCCGGGGTGCAGGACAGACCAGCCGCTCTCGCCCTCCTCTTACCTCCAAGCAGTGCTGAGGCCTGAGAGAAATGCTTTTCTCAGCACAGTTCTGCTCTAGTTTCTCCCAATTTGAGTAAAAAATGATCTCCAAAGGCTCCGTGGAGAAAACCAGCCCAGGAAGGTGACTTCGCTTCACCTCAAAACCCGGTAAAGGTTGAAAGACGTCATTCCTTATTTTTACATCTTTCCCCCTCTCCTTCTCACAGCAAAGCTTACAGAGATGTGCAAAAGACCTTTACCATGGAGAAAGAGTAAGTCATCCTCTTCTCCCTCCAGATGTGGATGCAGCTGTCCAAGTAACTCCCCCAGGAGTGTGGCAGGACCTCACTGGGACTAACCAGAGGTCTGCAGCTGCATTTCTGAGAGCTGCCGGTGACAGAAGTGCTTGTTTATGTCTAAACCAGCTTATCTCTGAGCGGATCAGAAGTTAAAAGGGATTCCAGCTTCCTTATCAGAATCTTTATTAGGGAACCAGACTGTGACTGGTGGTGGTAGGAATTCACATACTGGGAACTCTCTGTTCCTCCTATTCCTTCACTATTCCCCATCCCTGGGCTTTGCCTCATCTGTGGGAAGGCAAGCAGGAGCTGAGCCCAGCTGGATGACCGTGGTGAGGATAGAGAGGTGCTGAAAGATGTTGCCATGTGGGGCAAGACCACAGGCAAGGGAAGACTGTGTATGGAGGGATGCTCTTTGTATCAGTGATGGCGAGCTCACATCCTTCTGTTAAGACTTCTTCTCCTTTCTTCCCCAATTTTTAGTCTAATTTCTCTTCTCTTGTTAATGAGATGATCCCTGGGAATGAACTTAGGCACTGGTTGGGCTGTTGTCTGGGATGGTAGTTGGCTAGTGGAAGGATGAAGACAAATCTACAGCCTTGGATTTGCAGTCATGTGGCAAACAAACCAATGGATAAGGCTTGGAGCCCTTTTAAACACAACTCATAGAATTTGGATCTTTTTTTTTCCCTGCTCTTAAGCTGCAAAATGTAAATCACAACACAAAATTATTTATTTTTTTTCTAATAAACAGCAATTTCTAGCACAGAGCAAGCAAGCATTTTCACTGAGCTCAGCAAGCAAAGCCCACGATCTGCCTGTTCCTGCTATAATGCTGATGCTCTTAAGCTTAACGTCCTCCCTGCCCCTCAATGCTGGCCCAGCAGAAATACCTGCACACGCAGCATCCTGCACATTTTGGCATTCCTACAGGATTTGTGCTCATCTTTTTCACTCCACAAAGAACGTGCGTGTCTCCCGCTTCCTCTCCTTCTAACCCTCGCCTAAGCTGTGGATGCAGTGGCTCAGAGGTGCTGGATCTGGGTTAGCTAAGCTAAGCCCAGACTCCAGCATCAACAAGACCAGCTCTGTTTATTATTATTATTGGAGAAATCTTACCATGCTAAAGCCCAGACTCCACATGAGCAACCTATAGTTCAGCCAGTCCTGCAAGTCCCTCTGGTCCGAAGGAGCACTGCTCATACCTGCTCAGCCAGTGAGACTGCTGCCACTTTTCCTGCAAAAGGAGGTCCATAAACAAGAGCCAGATGCTGTGCACATCCAGGCATTCATCCAGGATCCTGCACATCCTAGGAGCAAGACTGTCCTGCACAGAAAGTGCAGCCTCAGTACTCAGGGATGAGGCTGCTTGGCTTTGTAACGCAGCCAGCACAGAAGCAGGGACATCTCAGCTGAACATCTTGGTCTTCACCCCTCTGGGAGAGGACGGCCACAGCTGCAGGAACAGAGGCTGCTCTGGCTCCTGGGGCGAGGACAGACTGCAAAGGTGATGATGGCACATCTGCTGGCACGCTCGCAGCCGCTGAGATAAAGACTTGCACAAGAACACAGCAAGAACCGTGGTTGTACTTCATTGCACAAATGATCGACTCCGGTGCATAATGGGCTGCCTCCATTGCTCTGCCAGCAGGTGCAATTCCCACTGCAGACAATAACATTTGCCTATTTATGTCAAGCCCTGATTACTGTATTATATGTAAAACAGATCTTTCTTGCAAGCCAAACAAGGGGGGGAAGAAAAAAAAAAGTCAGCTGTGACTCATGCAAGTCAGCAGTGTGATACCAGCCTGAAGGAGCCGTGCTGGGCTGGACACCAGCTGGCTGCCGCGACGGCAACAGCAGCACCCTCCCTGCTCCAGCCGGCGCGAGCTGGGCCTCCTGCTCGTCCTTCCTCTTGGAGAGGGGAGAGAGGCAAGAGCTGATGGCTCAGGCTGGGCGCTGTCACAGCCCTCAAACCCTTAGGCTGTCAAAAGGCATCCACGGGGAATAGAAATGCCAACGGTGGTGTAGGCTGGACGCGGTCTGCTCTGCTAACGCGTCTCCTCCACCTCCTCAACAAGGACACGGGGAAAGCTGGCGGCGAGCACACGGGTGACCTACACAGGAGCCTGCTGTGCCTGGAGCCATGCCAGCAGGCAGCCCGGGAGGAACAGGCGTCTCTCACTGCCAGCAGCAGGCTCCAGTGGTCGGCAGATTTGTTTTCCCGTTGTTGCTTGTCCTCGGGCTTTCCCCAAGGACAAGGCTGAGCTGCAGCTCTCGGATCTCCTGGTGCTTTTATTGCTTGGAACAGGCAGGTTCCAAAAGTTTACACCCCACTCGTGTCAGGGGTGATCATCACAGGCACACCCTGCCACTACACCTGCAGGAGCTCAGGCTGACCTCCCTAAAAGCAGAGGGGAAGGAAGGCAGCCACTGGCACCACAGCAGAGGCAGCTCTCACGCATGGCTGCTCCCTGCACAGCACCCAGTCAGAGACAGACACTTCTTTTTTTGGGTGCTAGCACTCACCAACAAGTCCCTGGGCCCAGCTGCTGACAGGCACCAGACTGCCAGTCCTGCACCAGAGAGCAGGATTTGTGCTTTTACCACCTTGTTCACAGAGACCTTCTATGCTCCTCCCCTATGCATGGTGAATGTTGAGTTTTCTTTCACTTCTGGCCCATTCCTGATGCCCTTTTCCTCCTGAACTAATGCTCCTCCATCCCTCCAACAGTCACAACTGGCCCACCTCCCTATCCCCTCCTCTGTCACCAGCTCCTCTCTGCAGTGACTCCAGGCAGGAGCCAAAGCAGCTGATGGTGCTTATTTTGCTCAGCACACAGACTGCCATCACCCTCAGGCTTCACCCACGTGCCTGCTCAGCCAAGCCTGCCTGGCCCCACCTAATGACCATCCATTACCTGCTGACACACAAAGCCTTTCAGCCCTGCTCCTCTTCACTTTGCCCTACCTCTTAATTCCAGCTTTGGCCAACACACCAATCTGTCTCCAACCTACTGCCTCAACACAGGCCAAGTGTTTTACCCCCTCCAGCTGTTCCCTCAAGAAACTACCACTTGAAATAGGGAATTAAAGCCAACACAACCCCTGAAAGCTCACTGGCACAAGGTACCACCTTTTTAAAAGCCCCGACAGGGAAAAGCAAGAAGATGAAGTATTGATGTAAGGAGTTAAAGCAGTTTATTCACAAGCAGTCACAGAGGGAAACCGTGAAGGGATATTTCACAACCCAAAGGAAGAGAGAGGAGTGTCTCTCTCCAGCACTTCAAGACAGGTCAGTGTCACCAAGCCACAAGTGGCTTTGCTCAGCATCACGACTGCAGACAGGTGCCTGCTGAGCTGTCAGTCCTGCTCGTGCTAACACAGACACCCCCTGAGTGTGCACAGAGAGCCCCTGGGTCAGGAACACACACACGCGCTCTGAGCACGGCCTCGACCTGACAAACAGCTCGGACAAGAGCTACCCCTGGAGCACATTCCAAGTGCCCCAAGAAAGCACCACAGCAAGGCTGAGATGGGCTCCAGGACTGCAAAAGCCCAAGCTGCCATCAATACATGCCTTAGCCCAGCCTGCCTCCAAAAAACACATCGCTCACCGCAGTGCCACAGCCGGCTGGGTGCTGCACTGGGGACAAAAAAACCCGAGGAAAACACTCCACTGAAGATCAATTCAGGCTCCAAAATGCTGACCATAGACCAGGGCAAGTCTGAAACCAGAAAATGCTTTATTGGAAAGGTACAAAAAAACCAGTCACTGCAGCTAAATTTACAGCAATAAATTACGTTGTGGCTGTCAAGAGAAGTAATGGACACATACACAGGGCTATTCGCCTTACAAACAGGAATCCACATTGCTTGGTATATCAATAATTTATTTTATAATAAAAAAGCAGCACAAAAATAAATATTGAAATGAAATTACTGAGTAACCACAGAGGATAGAATGAGCTGGTGATAAAAAACAACTTAAAACAGAAGACTTCTATCATTAAAAAAATGAAAGCAAGTATCCACCATCTACAGAAACACCCCAGCAGACTGAAATACAGACGAAGGAAAACAAATCCACATTACAAAAGTTTTTCGGTTTTGTTTTGTTTCTTTTTTTTTTTTCCTTTTTTTTTTTTTAAATAAAAACAATCATGACAATGAAGTTTAAATGATTCGAGAGAGAGAAAAAACTGCCACCTTCTCCTCCTCCCCGGGTCTGAGCCATCCCGTGGCACAGCTCGCCTCCGCCCCGGCCCAGTGCCAGTGCCTGGTCCCTCCCGCTGTCCCAGAGCTGCTGTGGCACCCAGGCCTCTGCACTTTGTGGTCTCCTCCTGGCAGATGTAGAGTTGGGCAGGAGCAGAGACGCCGCCTTGTTTCAAAGGGATCTGGAGCTGCCCTGGAGGGAAAGGCTCCCCACTCCCAACAGAGAGCACAGCAAACACCTCTACGAGAACAGAGCTGTCCCTTCCCGGTGCCTTCGTCTTCTCCTGCCTCCCACCCAGCCCTCGCTGCCCACGTCACACCGCGGATGGGGAGCAACCAAAGAAAGGCCAGGCCCAGGATGGGGAGAGGATCCCAGCACCCAAAAATCAGAGCCCCCACTCCTCCTCAGCGGGGTCGGGGGGGGACAAACTAAGAGGGGCAAAGAAGGGAGCCCCAGCATCCAAAGTACTGCAGCAGAGAGAGGCGGGAGGCGCGGTGCAGGGACGCGCCCCACGCCGCCAGCTCCCCGCGCCGCGCTCGCCCTGGGTGTCAGGCTGGCAAGTGCAGGACGGAGAGGAAAAAAAACCAAACCAAACAAAACAAAATAAAATAAAACACAACAGAAACAAACCGAACCCCAGAGGAATGCAACGCGACAACCCCAAGCTGGAGGGCCCTCCAGGGAGGAGGGTGGAGGAGCTGGGTCTCTCACGTGATCAACAGCTTTCGGGTCATTCCTCCCTCCACGTTACCTTGCAATTCTGATCCCTCTGTGGAAGTTTAGCCAGGACATTTCATTCTCCTCCAGGTCACCACCCAGGGAGCCCTGGACTGGCAATTTCTTTTAATAAAGATTTACAGTATCAAACTTGGAAAAAAAATTATTTTTTTTCTTTTTTACGAAAAATCTGTACGATAAAATGTATATAATTATATATTTATATATATATTTCTCTCTCTTTAAATATTTCCACGTGGTCCTTATGGATATCCAATATGGATTACCTACCATGGCTATGGTATCAACAGCTTTAACAACACCCAGGCCTCTTGTTCTTTATCGAGTGACCAGAGATTTAAGTGCCTACCAGCACTAAACTAGCAATCACTTGGACAAGCCTTTGGCACCCTTCCAAGAACTGGAAAAAAAAAGAAATACTTGGCCACAAGGGAAGTGCCACATAAAGATATGTTTCTCAACTCATTCCAACAGCAAGAAGACCCCAGGAACAAAGTTCAACCTCTGTCCCCTTCAGTGAGACAGGTCTGATTTCCCCGGAGGGGTGTCAAGGGCAGCCAGAGGGTGTTCCTATCTAGCCAGGAATGTTATGGAGCTCTGGAGCTGTTTTAAAGACTGGAAGCATTTGGGCATTTTCAAGTCAACTGGCCTTTTTCATTAAAGTTTTCATTTAAAGCCCCAACAGTGCCAGGAGTCTCCATTCTGCCTGTTTTTGGAGGCACCTGTAAGGTCTGGGAAAGTGTCCAATGTCTGTGAGCTGGAGAACATGAGAGGACCAGGAAATGACCGTAACATCTTTCTCTTCCTCAGCTTCTGCTGTGGGAGTCAATAACTAGTACTGATACACAGGACATTGATCTGCCTGTTTGGAGATAGGGAGGGAATGGAGGAGAAATGAGGTAACACTAAGTGCCATCCAAACTCTACATGTTGGAAAATCACTTGAAGGAAACTCCCTGCTCCCCTCCAAAACGTGTGGATCTGGCAGGGGAACGAGCCTTCAGGAAGCATTTCACTGACACCCTTTCTGGCTCAGTAAAGTCACGGATGTCGATGTTGGGGACTGAATGAGAACCAAGTCTGAGGTTTCTCTTTTCATTAACCTATTTCACAAAAGATCCTCCTGGGAAATCCAGAGACTCCGATGACAAGGTGAAAAAAAGAAAAAGCAAGCTAACAACTTCTTCCAAAGACAAGTAGGGCTTCACTAAATTTCTACCAACTTACTGCCATTCAAGGCAAGACAAAGCCTCAAACAACAAATTATACTGGGTGTCAGATGCCAGTTCACTGTCCTCTTTCCAACAACGGTAGCACTTGATTATTCTCTTTCAGTCCAAACCACTTATGAATTCTCCGTGATCTTTGTTCCAGAGCCCAAATTCTCTAAGCTCTTCTCCTCATCTCAAAACCTCAGCAATCTCATTCTCTTCTCACCTGCATGACAACAGGCATTGTCCATTCCATAAGTCTCTGACCTGCCCTACAAAACACACAGTCCCTTTCCTTTCCTACTTCAAGAAGAAAAAAAAAACAACAACAAAACACACAAACACCAACATAGCTATTTTTTTTTTTACAGTGACCTGGAAACATTCGTTTCATCACTGCTGTGCGACAGCAGAATCTCTTCTTTCAGCTTCCCAAATCCTGCCCACTGCCAAGCCAGAAATCCCTCTCCCAAACCACTGCTCAGAGCCAAACAAACGACTTCTCGATCCCAATTCTTCTGTCCCCTACACGCACATTGATTTTCCATCCTGCCCTCATTATAACTCACCCACTTGCAAGAGAAAGCATCAAGTTTCAGGGTCACATTCACACAGGTTGTCTGAACACTGAGGGTTGTTCACTGTACTCTTTGGATCCCAAATTCAGCATCTGATGTGCTATGGAGAGGGAAAGATTCTTCCAAGCTCCCATCTGACCTCCCCATAGCCCTTCTCTGATCACCAAGGACTGGTGAGCACAGCTCTCCAGCTAAGGATGCTCATTGCTAACATACCAATGCTTTTGTCAAAGAGGAGACTCTAAACTTCTCTCCTCCTGGCTGAATGCTATTGCCCTCTAGTTACACTTCAGTGCTTTAAAAACATCCTTCCGAAATCCTCTGCACAAACCCCTTCTCATAGTGCTGATCCCAGCAGAACTGTCCCACCTTCCCTCACAGCTAGTTCTGCCTCCACCAGTAATACATGCAGAATTTTTCCTCCTCATCTCCCCGTCTCCTCCTCACCACACTGCTCTTCACAGCATTTACTGTGCCTCCCTCCCTTCAGCTTCAGGTAACCCAGGAAAAAAAAGCTGCTACTTCAAGACTGTGGATCATTTGGAAGAAATAAACTGCATAAATATACCAAATTCACAGGCACACCTTTGGGAAGGAGCTATCAGGAAACTTGGGCTTGGAATAAAGGAGGCTGCAATGTAGTTTTTTTACAGGCCACACAGGTAATGGGGCATATTAAAATATGTAAAATATATATTTTTCCATATTTTAACAGCATGGATTGAAAACAAAAGGTTATTCTTAATGGGTGTGGTCAGACCCAAGCATTTATCTCCATCATCCTCCCACTCCCATCCACTCCTAGCAGGATGAAATCAAATCCCAAAAGCCTATATTCCTGCCCTCATAATATCAGATGGAAGTGGGGAAGGTAGAGGAGACCCTTCTTACAAGGAGTAGCAGGCCACTAAAGGAAACTCTTTTTCCCATACATTCATCTCACATGATGATTTCTACGGTCCATATGTTTCCTGGCTCTTGAGCATCATTCATGAAGACTCCGGAGACTCCTCAGGTATCTTCTCCCAGCTGGAAAGCTGCCCACAGCTGAGAGGGGTTTGTGGAGGCAGAGGGAAGGAGGAAGCAGATCTTGCAATTTGTACTGCATACAGAGCTCAAATCCTGGACACGAGAGGTTGATGGAGCCACTGAATCCAGACAGAAGCAGCCAGTTAAGTTCCCTTTGTAGGAACCCTTTGGGTTTGTTTGTTTTTCTCTTTTCTTTTTTTATATTCTTCTGTTTTTTGCACTTTTGGAAGAGACTTCTTAAAATGCCAATTCTTGACGTGACCAAGGACTCCGGAACAATGCATAAGAGCCTTATCCCCTCCCTTCTGAAAGGCTGCTAGTTCCCCCCACCGAGGGCACTAGGAGGCTGCTGAGAACGGCACAGAACTGGATGAGATTTCGGCTGATTTCACGATGGTGATGACACTGGTGGTGGCAACTTTGGTCGGGGTAATAGGCCCTCGCGCCACAGTACGAGCAAAGGTCTGGAGTGCTTCGTACTTGGAGCGCAAGGCATCCAGCTCTAGCTTCATGCTGCTGTTTTCTCTGGCCAGCTTCTCCACCTCTTGCTGCAGCTCAACCCGCTGCCTCTCGAGCTCCTCTTTCTGAGTCACACGCTTGATGCGGCAGCTGGCAGCGTAGCCCCGGTTCTTCAGCGTGCGCCTCCGCTGCTTCAGACGGATGACCTCCTCTTTGGTGAGACCCCTCAGGTGCTGGTTCAGCTCCCGTACGGACATTGACACGAGTTCATCATCACTCAGCACTGGGGCATTCTCTCCTGACTCCTCCTTTACCTGCAAATACCAACAGCACAGGGGTAGCAGCAACCCGACGTGAGCAGATGCTCTGGGCAGCAGAAGGAGAAAAGGCCAGCCCTCAGCAATGTGACATCCTAGGTGACATCCCTACCTGGAAAACAGCCCTGATGTGCTGTGGAGAGCACAAGCTCCACTAAAAGATCTGTGTGAAACACGGCAGAGATGTGAGCACTGTAGTTGTCTGGGTTTGGGTCACCCTCTCAGGTCAGAGAAAGCAGTGTGCTTTACACACCCAGTGTGAACCCAACAGCAAGATTTTCAAGGGGATAAATGTAAAGTCGGCTGAAGCCTTTTTTAGTGAAGTCCTCTGTCAGGACCTGGAATTCATAATGAACTCTAAAGATTACACCCTTTCCCAGCATTATGCTGGGACACCAGTGCAGCATCTCAAAAGCAGAATAGCTGCTTCTGTGCAGGGCTTAATTCAGCATTTTGTGGTTTTTCATTGAAGATTGCTCATTTGAGTCGTGAGCAAAACCAGCCATGCTTGGCTTCAAGGACAACCTGATTTGGTTTTGCTGGGGCACAGCATGTAGTAACTGAAGTTACATGAGATTATCACCAAGGCCTTGCCCTTTCCTCAAGCACATTTCCCACCACTATTATTTTCAGAATAACAAAACTGTTTAGGCTGAAAAACACCTTCAATATCACTGAACACAGAACTTTTAAGACAACATCTTTTTGTCTTTTCAGAGACTGCAGGATATATGGAATGAAGAGCCAAAACATTAGAAAGAAATTTCAACAGTGCATGAACAGCCCAGGCACAGACCATCAAACTGGTATGTCCAAGGCATTTACTGTCTCATGGATCTGGGAGACACCAGCTGAACAAGTCCCTTCTCCAGTGCCTCCTAGTCCTGAGAGTAAAAGTACTTCATTGCCAAGACTGGGAGCACTGGTTTCAGGATGCTGCCAATACCTCCTACATTCAGAAGTCTCTTGGATAGCTGCTGGGACATGCCAGCCTCCATACCATCCCAGAGACTTCAGGCCTCTTTCTGGGTAATGCCAGTATTCTTCTACCCTAACCTTTCCTGCAGACAGTGGGAAATTGTATCAGCACCTATTTCTAAGTGTCTCTCCGAATGAAAAAGAACAGTCACGTACAACCAACACCGCAGAGTTCTGTGACAGCCTCCCCAGCCACCCAGCACCACCCACTCAGCTTCTTCCCTACCTTTAATGCCTTGTTCGGTTTGGGATTAGTCGTCATAACCTGAGCACAGTCTTCCGGACAAAACTGCTCAGAAATTGCAACTGGAAAAACAAAACAAGGTTTCCAGGTTAACCTCGGAGACGAGGGCAGGAAGAAGATACCCAACACATGGCCCAAGCCCCCAAATCAACCACCATTAAAAGAAATAAGCACACAGTTGTTTGAAGCACAGGGATGGATTCAGAGATCATTTACCCTATTCAGATAAGAGAAAGAGAAATTTGTGTTGACAAATGCATTGCTTTTTAACACCCAGACCTCGTATTTTGCTGTTAACCACGCTAAGATGCAGCAGAAAAGACAGGGCAGGGAGGAAAGAAGGACACCCACATTCATCTGTAAACAAGAGTCACACTAAGCATCACACACCACCTTGCCATGTGCCACCCCTTCCCAAGGGGAGAATGGAGCGTGGCCTCCAAGGCCCCGTCACTGGCTCACCTCCCTCTGGAGGCATCCCAGACGCTCCAAATGGCCTATTAGGGACTGAATTAAGAGTTACCTCTGCTCATAAAAGGCACTGAAAAGCCACAAGACAACAACTCCCTTCATCCTCATTTTGATGATTATTAGCTCGGCTCGAAATTGAGCCAGCAACCCAGAGAGAAGCTGCCTGGTTTGTAACCTGCTTCCAGCACTGTCCCCACCCAAAAGAGACGCTACCAGAAAACCCAAACAACAGAAACAAAAGCCCCCCCGATAACAAAGCCAGGAAGGAGTTCACCTCTCCCAACACACCAAGACTGTTGCTTCCCAATCCTCCAGCCCCAGACTGCGAGAGCAGACCTGCTTGATATTTCTAGTGACGTGGAGGCACGTCCATCGACAGTCCCCTGCCGTGACACTGCCCTTCACTCTCACCTTAGCCAGCGACTACACCCCGCCAAACAGCGCCTTGCAGAAAATCCACCTGCCCGCACCTCCACCCAACCCCTTCACCCTGTGAAGTCCGATGGTACCTACCCTGGGAGAGGCACCAGCAGCCGTGCCACCATCACAGCCTCTGCTATGGCTCCCCAGAGGGGAGGGGTGAGGCGCCGGTGCCCCCGACACAGGGCGGCTTCGAGGGCTGCACACCCGCGGCACCGCAGAGCGCTGCCTGTCTGGCGGGAGTCCTCTCTCTCCCCCCACCTTCTCCAGCCAAGCCCAAACCCTCCCCATTTCCACGTCTGCATCGTGTCACACATCCTAATCATTCATGAAAAATCCAGCCAAAGCATCCCAAGCATGATTCCCTTCTGATAGTTGCCATGGTGACCTTGGGAAAGTAGCCAACCCGGAGACAGTCACCATGGAAACAGAGAAGCCCAAAAGCAATAATGACTTCAGGTCATGTCTGTGCAAAGACATCACGAGGTCGTCAGAGAGTAAACAAACTCATTCATATCTGCAAACAGGGGTGGCGGGATTTGGGGGGGTGCAAAGGTGGGGCGTGGGGACCAGTGGGAGCCGGGTGGGTGAAGGTGCTGGCTCAGCCCGTGCTGCTGTCACTTGAATTTTATCAGTCAAGGCACCTCATCATCACACGACTTACATAAAAATCAAGATGAAGAGCAGGAGGGAGAAAAAATAATCCTGTAATTGCAGAGCTGCAAGATACTATCCTAGATATTAGGGAGTGTATTTAGGCGCCTCCTCTATTTTTAAGCCTGAGACAGCACAGCTCTCCATGTCTGGAGGAGGGACAAGGACAGCCGCACAGCACACAAGCCAAGATGCTCCGTGATGAATGGACCACTTACAGCAACTGGTGCGCGCTGCATTTTCTAGAGCATCGCCGAGTCCTTCCCTGTTCTCCTCCAGCACTGAGCCCCACCCCGGGCACACCTCCAGCCACAGCCCCTTGTCTCGCCAGGACAGCAGGAGTGGGCAGGGCACGGGGCAGGGGGGGCAAGTCCCAGCCCCCCTCAGCTGCCTCCGACAGACGGGGATGTGCCCAACCTCAGTCTGCGCGCTCTCCAGAGCACGATCTCCTGCGAGCAGCACAGCCACCTCTCCAGAGCCCAGCACTGCCCTTCCACCTTCCATCGCTTCCCCTCCACACCAGGCGTTTGCTGCCCACCCCTACCTCCCGGCCGGAGCCGCAGACGTAGGCACCGGCAGCCGGGGGGGAAGGAAAAAGCTCCTCGTCTTGGCCGAGAGGTCTCGGAGTTGAGGAGCGCAGAGGCGCTGCCAGTGCGCAGAGGAAAGGGCCGGCAGCCCCCTCCCTGCAGAGGCGCAGCCGGGCCGCAGGCAGTTGGTGCCATAGTTATGCAGTGAGTCACCAGCTGTTTACAGAGTTTGAGCGCTCACATTCCCACAGCATCAGAAACTCTTCCTTCCCTCGGCGGCATCCCCCCTCCCGCGCCGCCCCCACCCCTACAAGGGAAGGGGCGCACTGGCCACTCGCCGCGCCGCGAACGCCGGAAAAGGAAAGGCAAAAAGGAGGGGGAGGCCAACGACAGCCCCGTCACACCCACCAACTGCACAAAAAGCCTTTTGATCCTCACCCAGCGCGTCTTCAAAGCGTTTTGTGCGCCAGCCGATGGAAAAACTGAACGCGGCCACTTGGCCGCGCGGAGATGGAAAGAAATGTAAAGTATCATGGAAAACAAGAGCCGAGGGGTGAGGTTGCCTCCAGTGGGGGGTCAGCGTGAGGGCTCACCTGCCACCCTGAGCAATGCTCCAGCTCTGAGTGATGAAACCCTTCTGGTCACCTGTTGCTCCATGTCACCAAAGCAACAGCTCCTTAGCCTGCACATTCCTCAGCGGACAGCACAGGCGCTTGGCTCAGCGTCTTCTGCTGCACACCTGTCTCCCCCCACACCAAAGCACCCTGGATGGGCCAGCATCCCTCAGACATGGGCTGGGATCCACCCTACTGCACCAGGGGCCATGGGCCAGAGCTGCTGCTGACACAGATTAACGAGGAGGTTCAAGGCACCATCAGGAATTGTGATGCCAGACCCTCTTAAAACAAGGGTGGGAGACTGTGCGCTGACCTGACCCAAAGGGTAAGATTTCAAAGAGCGAGTAGAAACACTCAAACAGGCTCATGTCTCACACTCAGATAGGAGTGCCAGGGTGAGTCTTATCTCTGCACTAGGTGAAGGCACAGGTGTGGTCCGGGCTCCGCTCGAAACCGATACAACAACACTCGCAACCCTCACCAGCAGTCCTCCAAGCCTTGGGCCTCATCTCATCTACCAAATCCTTCCCATCAGGATTATTTGGGAATATTCAGCTACCAGCAAGAAGACACTAAAAAATCAGCATGTCATCTCCCTTACATTTGTTACTTACGAAGCAAAACCCCGCAATGAAATCATAAACCACTCTGCAAACAAGTCATACCCAGCAGCGTTCCCTAAACATGCTGCACAGGGGTCTTCTGGGACCCTGCCTGCGATTTGATTATTAGAACCCTTTTAGTCTTTACCCTACTCCTGCCCTTCTTTCCTTAATTGCATTTGCTGCATCACATCTAAAATTAGGAGCTCAGCTTTTTGGAACAAGGACCGCGCTACATCCCTGCTCTGTAAGCAGTACGACACATTCCGAATGCCACATCAATAAAGCAGCAAGTAGTATTACACCAACTGTGAGGGGAAAAAGCTTTTCCAGAGCAGCTCCACGCTCGTATTTACAGCAAGTGTTTTGACTGTGGGTTACATAAAGAGCCCTTGTAATTCTGCAATAAAGTTACCCATTGACAGCCTTGCCAACGCCCTCTCCCTCTCTCAGACAGCTCCTATGCCTCCTGCAGCATCCTCCAAAAACCTGGAAGTCTCCAGCTGACATCCTAAGCCTGACAGTCTCAGTTTAGAGATCCCAGTTCCTTTACTTTGAAAGGGAAAGGCAGCAGAAAGCCTGACTCAGGCAGAGGTAGGACAGAGCTTTCCACACAAGGCTTGCAATTAAGAAAGAAAACATGCCAGAGTGAGATTTCAGACTTTCCACGCTACAGGGCTTTCCAAGCGCATTACACATTAAGGAATTACTATAAAATCACTGCCGACACCCGACAACTGCAGATGAACTTCAATTTTAAAACTCTTTCTACCCTGAAAGACAACCCTGGCCAGAACACGAGTGCCTGGCAGACAGCCCTGCTGGTGTTTAGCTTCCATCCTCACACACATACAGCAAACTGAAAACATGCAAGCCTCACCTACCGCCAGGTCAGCGACGACTTCCCGAGGGCAGAAAAACAGCGCAAGGTTCAAGCGGCGACGGGGATCTCTGCCATCACGTCTCAATTCGGCACCGACAGCTACGCAGGGAATACTCTACTCGTTCCCAAATGCAGCCATTTAAATCCTAGGCAGCTGTTTAAATTTCTCGTTTATCCGCAAGTCGTTCCCAGCTCCAGAGCGCTAGCCAAACGGATGTGCCTACCACGGGTAACATCTGAGCTGACAGGTGAAGGCAACTACAGATGCTTAAATCCTCATCGCCGTGACTCTGCCGCTCGGAGGCACGACACGGATTTCCAGCACATTGCAACATGGTAGGCAGAGCACCATCCCTCTCCCCATCACTCAAAAAGCCATTCTCCTGCTCTGACAACCTTCACACATCCTGTAAGGCAGACTGACGCTTGTCACTCATTTGTAATGAGAGCGGGGAGGGACGGGCTGGTGGTGTGAATCAGAGAGTAGAGAAGCATATGCGAGGCAATATATTTGACATGAAGAGAGAGAAGACACAAGGAGGGGGTGAGTCACTGTTTACTGTTCTAGAGGAGCTCCACGCAGCCCTCGCCCAGCTGGCCAGCTTTCCATTTCCCTTATGGATCGGAACCAGCATCCAGCAGCAAAGGGGAGATTCAGGAACCTTCAGAGCACATTTGAGAGCTGCCAGGACACAGCTCTCTGAGGCGCTCTCTGGGGAAGCCTGGACATGGATCAGACAATCTTCAGTGGTTTGGTAAACAACCCAGTCAGAAGCTGCAGAGAGCCTGTGGTTAGGGAGCAGGGATATGGAGTACCAGGCGGGTACGCCTGTGTGTCACCTCTGAAACTTCACGGAGGAGGAGGCTGAAGGGGAAAGGTATGCGACAGCCAGCCCTGGTACTGACAAGCTTACAGCAATTTTTCCATCACGTGCTTGTAAAACGCTGTGACAGAGATATACTGGAATTACACCTCAGCATCACCAGCCCAGAGATGCAGCTCTCCAGCCGGACAAGCTGAGCCACCAAGCAACAAATAACTTTATCGGACGCACAGCCAGACCTGGGGCAGAACTGGGATTGGGGTTGCTAACTTTGCTGCTCCTGACTCCGAGTGCCAGCCATCAAGTCAGGGATCTTCACTAACTGTAATAATGGAACATAGTGGCATCGCTATTTGGCATCCTGCAATATTGCAAAGCAGTGGGATCCACTATGCAGCCTGTCCCTCCACTTGGGGGCACAGTGCCAGGGTAATTGCTCTCATTGCTGCCTTCCCCCAGCCCTTGTGCTGATGGTCACAGAGCACTGCATGGCTTGTGCTTGCTTCATGCTTGGAAGACTCTCTGCCCAAGTTTGACGATAGCCTCAAACAATAGCTGAGACAGAAGTGGAAATTGCCTGTTCATCTCTACAGGGTGCTGAGCCTGAAACTTCCTGATAATTGAAAGTGCTAGCACCGCTCAAGTATTTCACAGCTGGATGTTTACAAAAATGATCAGCGAGCGAGCTTATCCCGCAAACCCCGACTGCCGCAGGGGCCAGCGCTCCCAGCTGTCCTTTCTTCGCTTCCCAAACATCTCACACAGCTAGAGATTTTCAATACCAAGTCCTGCAGCACATTCCATACCATTAATCATCTTCCAATGCTGATGGAAATCAGAGGGTATCAAGCTGATCTGTATTTTTCCCTTTCAGGAGGCACACAGCAGTACTGAACTCCATGCCGCAACAGATTGCTGAGACGGGCGACGGCGCAGAAATGACATAAAACATGACAAAGCACGCTGTCCTTGACAGGAAAAAAAAAAAAAAAACAAACCAGCCAACAAATTTCTGCCTCTGGTACAGAAACAGTTGTGAAGCAAGGCAAGAACCTGGCGTAATACAGCCGGGATCATTTAACAGGGCTCAAAGCCCTGTCAAGCTCAGAGCCCGCAGGAGCGGGCAGGGTGTCCTGACGGCCAGAGTCACCGTGTGCCCAACCTTGCGGCAAGAGCCCGGTCGCCGCTCGCTGCCAGCCGCGGGTCCGGCGGCCCGGGCGGGCGGGAGCGGAGTTAACTGCGGGCCCGCGCAGCCCTGCGCGCTGCCATTGGGCAGCCGCGGCGTCCGTCAGGCCGAGGAAGTGACTGCACGAGGAAGGCTTGAGGAAGGGCTCTCCGCAGGCAGCACCGCGGACACACACGGAAGGAGAGGGGGCAAAAAGCGGAGGGACGCACGCTCCTTTCGTCAGTGAGAGGAAAAAAAAAAAAAACAGCAGGTAAACTCATTCGCTGCTAAAACCCCGACAGCACCCACGGCACGAAGCGCGGGGTTGGGTCCGCCACGGGGCTTACAAAAACTGAAAGTGCAAGAAAAAGGCGTGCAGCTTTTCAGGGAAACACTTTGCTCTCACTGGCTCCCTCCACCTTCCGCAGTCCCAGCTCAGCTTTAGGCACGCTGGCAAAGGAGGGGGCGGCCAGGTGAAAGCGAAAATGGAGGCCTTTCCCTTTTCTGTAACAACTTTGCCCAAAGGGGGCCCGTTCCTAATTTGAGACCTCATGGCCTGCTTTCAGCAGAATCTGTAAAATAAATCCTTCACGGAGAAACCCACGAGGGAGGGGAGCGGGCTCTCAGCCCGAGGAAGAAGAGGAGGAGGAGGAGGAGGAGGAAGGAAACAGACCCTGACACACTGTGAGAGTTTGGAGATCTCAGTTCCCGTCGCTCGTGGCCTGGATGTTTCCCCACTTTATACCGCTGCCGTCACGGGGAGGTTGAAGAGGTTCCCCCCACCCACCTCCTCGCTTCTGATTAAATCCCCAGACCGTCCCGCACCCACCAGACAGTCACGCGGCAGTGTCCGCTCCCGGAATGTCACCGTCCCCTTTCCTCCCACTGCCAGTCCCTGGGCGGCCGCAGAGCACCCCGTTTCCAGGGCGGCCCCATGCACACGCATCCCACCCTCCCCACAGGCTCCGGGACCAGCCCGAACACACCACGCACCTCTCCCTCTTTCGACCCAACCAGCAGCTGTGCTCAGCAGAGATAAGCCCCCCACCCGCCGCAGCCCTGACCCCCAGCCCATCCGACGGGCAGCGACGCGCCCGCCTGGCATTTCCCGGTGGCGGCGGCTGCTCCTGCCCGATAACCCAGGGCGGACAGCGGATCACGAAGCCGCCACCACGCCCGGCCACCGCCGCACGCCACGGCCACGCTGCCCGGCCCCGGCTGCACCCCGGCTCCCTCCGTACTACAAAAGCTGCTATTTTTAGTCGGCGGAGCGCGCGGCGTCACAACAGGTTTCCTCACATGTATTTTAAGAGCCATTCAAAGGCAGAGGCAGGCAGCGCGCTCATCCTCGGGGGGAAGAAAAATAACAACAAGAGACGGGGAAAGCATCACCCCGGCAAACACCCAGGGGAGCCCCAGCCCCGTGTCCCCGAGGGTGCGGGGGCGCTGCCAGCGCCGTCCCACGGGGGTTCAGCGGTGCCGGCTCCGCGCTGGTGCGAGGTGACAGGGAAGCTGTGACGGCGGGGCCGTCGCGCCCCCGCCCCGCGGGGGCTTCGGGGGCCG
>WBNO01027097.1:505740-516706 GCA_013400575.1 Peucedramus taeniatus | reverse complement strand
AGCCCGGAGGCGGCCGCGCCCGGGGAAGCGGCGGGCGGTTGCGTAAGGCGGAGGCGCTGCCGCTCGGGGAGGGTCGCGGCCAGGCCCCGGCGGGTTGAGCCGTAGTGGTGGTCGGAGTTGGGAGAGGGCTGCGGACTAAACGTGTTTGTGGGGGATGGAGCCGTTTTCTGAGCCTTTGCAGGGAGGAGGGTGAGGGGAGCAGGGTCTGAGTGAGAGTGAGGAGACGGTGGCAAGAAAGTTGTGTCTCTTTTTTAAGATGCTGAGATTGCTCCCTGCTAACTTGACAGAAGCATGGGGGCCTCCTTCGCTTAGAGTCCGGTAGGTGTTTGCCTGAGAGGTTGTCAGAATCAGCATTTATCAGTGGAAAGCGAGGACTAATGGTATATTCCCAGCCATTCCTTGCCCAGCCCTCCTCGGGTCTAAAACCTCTGAGTCAGGGCTTTGGACGGTGATGACAGAGGGTGCTCGAAGAGGATGCTCAGAGCAGAGGGATGCTCAGAGCAGAGAATGCTCCACACCTTGGAGCTGCAGCTCTCAGCATCACAGCTCTGTTCCCACAGGAAGAGCAAGCTCGGTTTTGCTTGTACCTTCCAGAAACACTGCAGCCCATTAATTCAGACCCGGGAAAAACTCCTTGAGGGGCCACTCTGCCACCTCCCAAAAACAAATGGTGCTTTGTCCCTTGGGATTGGTGGACAGTCGGGTGTCAGTGTCACCCCACACTTAGCAGGGTCAGGACCACCTGACCTTGGCAAAGCCTTCCTTTGCCAGGTTTGCCAGGTGCATCTTGGCTGAAGGTGCAGCTGTGATGCTGCAGGGTGCTGAGGCAGGCAGGCTCTGCCCAAACCACAGGCATCAGGAGAGGGGGAAGCTGTCCTTGAGGCCTGGGCAAGCTCTCCCCCTCTGTCTCCTTCACACCTGCCACCATCTCCCCTTCCATCCAGCACCAGGACAATGAAGTCCTACCAGAAGCTGAGGACAGCACAGCCAGCAGCATGCCGGGTGGAAGAGGAGGGGGCTGCCCCGATGCCCCCTGGCCATGGGAAGCTGGCCCCGTGGTGGGTGGGCAGCGGGCTGCTGGTGGCCGCTGTTCTGCTGAGCACCATCACTGTCTGGGTGCTGCGGCAAGTGTCGGGGGGCTGGCTGGGACCCACACCACCCCCAAAGTGTCTCCTGGTACCTGAGAGCCATCGCTTTGACTGCTACCCGGAGCGGCGCGTGGTGGTGACCCAGGAGCTCTGTGAAAGCCGAGGGTGCTGCTTCATCCAGAGTCCCCCGCTGGCAGAGGGCAAGCAGGGGGTGCCCTGGTGCTTCTATCCCCCTGACTTCCCCAGCTACAGCCTGGAGAGCCTCAACCAGACAGCGCTGGGCGTGGTGGGGCTGCTGGTGAGAAGGGAGAAGGCCTATTACCCCCGGGACATCGAGAGGCTGAGGCTGGATGTGGAGTTTGAGACGGACACGCGGCTGCACGTCAAGGTGAGCTTCCTGCTGGCTGCCCTCAAGAGCCTGTGGCTGTGCTCCTGACTCTTGCACCTACCATCCTGTAGGTGACTGTCCCTTGCTTGGATCAAGTCTGGAATCTGCTGTGCTTCAGACATGGTTGTGTGGGGGCAGTGAGCATCTCCAGCCCTCTGCCCTCTTGCTTTACTGGTCTTCAAAGTGCTTTTTCTCCCTTTTGCAGATAACAGATGCAGCCAACCCACGCTATGAGGTTCCCCTTGATGTTCCCCGGGTGATGAAGAGAGCAGAAAACCCCATCTACAGTTTGAACTTCTCCTGGGACCCCTTTGGGGTGCTGCTGCAGCGCAAGGCAACAGGAACAGTGCTGTAAGAACCCACCTCATGCTCACAGTGTGTCAGGTGGAGAGAAGCTTATCCCACCCTAGGCAGGCCCCAGCATGCTTCCCAGAGGTCTTTCATTAGGAAAACCCATGATGTGAGATCTCCAAGCAATTATTGCTCTTTGTCTTGCATCTTTTGAGAGATGCTCACACGGGGATTTGGCAGCAGGTGGCTTCCTGGCCCCAGGGGCTTGCTCTGGCCATGGCAGACTTGTGTGGGATCAGCATCTCTCCAAAAACTTCCCAGTGCTCTGATTCCTCCCAGGGTCCTACAGAAGCCAAACATTGTGTAGGTCCCAGCACATCACCAATAAATGATCTGGTGGCTCAGGAAAAATGCCAAAGAAGAGTTGTGGCTTTGCCCTCTCCCTGGTTTTGGGTTTCCCTGGCTGTCCAAGCTATAGGGACACCCACAGCTCCAGGCTTTTTGTGGAAAAGGACTGTGGGTGACTTTGCTGCACAGCTTCTGTCACCTCCCCAGCTTTGCCCACACTAATTTGGTGGTGAGCACCAGCAGCTGGGCAATGTCTGCTCAGGGTGTTTTGGGATCTCATCCTTTCCTCCTCTTTCCCATTTGCTGGTGGCTGTGGTCCATTATGTACTTGGAGCTGCTTATCAGTGACAGCAGGCTGAGAAACCCCATGGCCATATCACCTCAGTGGTTAATAATAACCTGGGTGGACACTTCTGGTGTCAAAGGGAAGGCTGTGCTGCACTGGGTCAGGGCTGTGCCTTGTGTCCAGCCAGACCTGAATTTGCTCCTGGGGCAGGGTGTTGGGGCTGGATGGAGGGTGGGATGTGCTGCTAGACTGCCCCTTGAGATGCTTTGAGAGGGAAAAGATCAGTTATTGATGGGCAAATGGATCCTAATGAGTCCCAGATCACCCTCTTGACCCTTTCTCTTTCTTGGTGTTACCCTGGCAGGCTAAACACCACCGTGGCCCCCTTGATCTTTGCTGACCAATTTCTCCAGATATCCACATCACTCCCATCCAGGTTCCTCTATGGGTTGGGGGAGCACCGTGGCAGCCTCGTGCACAGCCTGGACTGGAACACCCTCACACTGTGGGCCCGTGACGTCTCTCCCACGGTACCTGTGCCCTCTCCCCACAGGGGTGCAGGGGGTGAGGGCAGGAGTGCCACTCTCCTGTGCCTTGGACAAACCCTGGGAAAGCATGGCAGGGGTGGGCAGCAGCACTGGGAGAGGCTGGGGATGGCTGAGGCTGATGTGCAGGTATGTGCCAGGGAGGATTTCAGAGCAATTGCAAAATGCTCTTGGCACTCCAAGGGCTCTGGGTGTTTCCGCTCCACCCTGCTCCTCGTGCAATGTGTTGTGGTGAGGCAGGAGGTTTCCCCCTCACCCAGCCCAGCTCAGTAGCAGCCCCTGAGCTGGAGGAAAAAGCAGCCTCCCATGGCCTAAAGCTTCAGGGGTTTTGTCATTCCCTGCCTTAAGCTCCAGAGGAGTGACAGATGCCTGGTTAGGTGGTGGCAGCATGTACAGCTCAGGGTCATTTATTCACCTTCAGTGACACGGGGCTCTCCTGGTTTGCCCTCTTTGCTGTCTTACTGGGCACCTCTCCTTGCAGGAATCATTCAACCTGTACGGCGCCCACCCCTTCTACCTGCTGATGGAGGAGGGTGGAAATGCTCATGGTGTTTTCCTACTCAACAGCAACGCCATGGGTAAGTGTCCAGGGGACCCCTTGTCCGTGGCAGAGGACCTGGCAGGTTGGGACAGATGGGAGCTGCTGGAATGGCCAGTTTGGGACCTTGGGGTGAGAGGAAGCCATAAAAAGGGAAAGCTGTGGTTTGATGGCTCCGTTATTGAGCGCAGCCATCTGTTTCCTGGCTACGGCGAGGCTCTTTAGCAACTGCTGAGCAGTTTAACCACACGCCCAGCTGCCGAGCTGCCGTCAGGAAAGCGAGTCCCTCGCGTGCAGGTCCGTGCCCACTCCCCCTGCACGGGCAGCGGGGCACGGCTGGGGCACAGCCGGGGGTGCCATCTGTCACCCGTGCTCTTCCCAGCTGTGCTGTGCCAGCTGCGGCCCTGGCATCTGCCCGTGTGTGCCAGCTGATAGCACAGCAGCTCCTGCCGTGCCAGGGGTGGCACCAGGACCACCCGTCCCTCCCTGCAGCTGCCTCTTGCAGCCAGCTGGGATGATGCTGCTCAACTGGGGTGGCTCCAGCTGTGCTCAGCTCTGTTGCTGTGATGCTGGATGCCTGGTTCTCCTGAGAGATGCAGCCACCTGAGCTGAGGTGAAAAGGCTGCTCCATGTGAAGAGCCCTTCCCAGGAAAGGCCTGGCTCCGTGCTTGCTTATACAAGTGGCTCTCAATTCACTTAGGAGGGGATTTCAGGGAGGATGTGAAGGAAGGCACTGCACTGAAGTGCTCAGTCTTGGTCCAGCAGTGGAAGCTGGCACAGATTTGAGCTTAAAAAGCAGATTTTCAAGATAGCATAAACCCATGATCTCTCTGGGCTGTGATGATTTAAGCTTCCAGACACCCATTTAGCATCTGCTGAGTGCAGTACAGGGATTCTTCTATTCCCCTGAGCATTGCCTGTGATGCTGCCTGTGCCCCATCATACAGGCTAAGGTCTGGGGGTTGTTCCCCAATTGTCACTACCTTTTTCTCTTTTCTTCTCTTTCCCTTTCTACCTTCCCACTCAAAGAGGTGGCTCTGCAGCCTGCTCCAGGCCTGACCTGGAGGACCATTGGAGGGGTGCTGGATTTTTACATCTTTCTGGGGCCCGACCCCAACATGGTCATCCAGCAGTACCAGCAGGTGATAGGTAAGTGCCCACACCCCAACACAGCTATCTGCAGGCACCTTCTTCATGCCCACATCCCTGTCTCACCCCAGCTTCACCACCATCCCCAACCCTCTCAGCTGGGGAGGGATCAACATCCCCCAGCTGTCCCATCCCCAGCCCTTCCAGCACACTGTGGCTAGTGATCACCTTTTATCCTCCCTCTCCCTTACCTTCCCATCCTTTTGAGATGCTGCTGTCATTTTGGGAAACCCCATCCACGCTCCCACTGTCCCACTGCAGGTTTCCCAGCCATGCCACCCAGCTGGGCCCTTGGCTTCCACCTCTGCCGTTGGGGCTACGGGTCCAGCAATGAGACCTGGCAGACTGTGAGAGCCATGAGGAACTACCAGATCCCCCAGGTAACCCCCAGGCCTGTGGGGCAGGGAGTCCAGTCTCCATCACCATTCCTGAGCCTCTTTTCTGCAGGATGGGCAGTGGAATGACATCGATTACATGGATGGGTACCGGGACTTCACCTTGGATTCCCAGAAGTTTGCCTCCCTCCCCTCCCTGGTGGAAGACCTCCACAAACATGGGCAGCACTACGTTATGATCTTGGTATTCCCCCTCCTCTCCCACTGTGCTGTCTTTGCTGCAGGGATGTCAGACAAGGGTATAATGGTTGCTCCTGGTCCCAGCTGGTCATTCCTGGCTCTGGGGATTTTTGTAGGAGGCCAGTTCCTAGTGCTGGTCAGGCAGCTGTAAACTGTGACTGGAAATCCCCCTAATGCAGGGACCTTGGAGACATGGCCAGGTCCTTGTGCTGTGCTCCTGTCTTTCTGTGGGTACAAGGGTGGCCCTGACCCCTGTGAGAGAAGGAATGGAGGAACTGTGGGTCATGCAGTTTAACTTGTGGGTGCTCAGCTCAGGTGCCCTCACATCCCCACAAGTGCTGGGATCTTGTCACCTGGCTGTGATGTCCCTTCTTCCCTCTGCAAGGAGTGGGGGCACAGGTTCTACTTGTTGGAGACAGTGGGGACCAGCAGATCCTTGCAGGGGGAAGTTGGATTTCCTCCTCATTGAGCTCTCTGTAGTAGCCCAAGCCTGTCCATGACCTGACATTTCTTGCCTAAGAGCAAGATTTCTTGTATTTGTCCCCTCCTCCCCAAAACCCCATAATGGGTCCTTGCAGAAGTGGCATTTTAGAAAACATGCCTGGAAGCATTGAAGCAAGTTTCTCTTCCCCTTGGGGGGAAGCAGCCGCCGTGTGTGGGCTCTGGCTGACCCTGTCTGGGTTCTCTTCTGAGAATCACCCCAGTCTGGCTGGGGGAAGGAGCCATGGTCTGCCTGGAGTGGCACTAACCCTCTGCTCCATCCCCAGGATCCTGGCATCAGCAGCACCAGCCCTCATGGCTCCTACTGGCCTTTTGATGAAGGCTTGAGACGGGGCTTGTTCCTCAACACCACCCAAGGGCAGCCACTCATCGGGCAGGTGAGGAGCTCCAGGGGGAAATCCCAGCCCAGTGGGTTGTGCAATACCAGGGTTGGGATCTCATCACAATAGAGGGAAAGCCAAGTGGCCAAAGAACTTCTCTGGGATAATTGCCAGAGCCTGGCTCAGCCGTGTCCTCCTCATGTGTCATCTCCTGGTGTCTTCACCAGCCCAGGAACCAGCCCCTGCTCAGCAGAGCAGCCTGTGGAAGTCATATGAGCTTCAGAGAGTCAGCAGTGCTGCCTAAGGCTGGTCATCTGATTTCTCTCCTTCCTGTTTCTGGGTGAGGGGAGGTTGTCTGTGATGAGCAGTGTGCCTCCAGACCTGCTCTGCAGCTGTTCCCTCCCACTTTGACCCCTCTGGCTGTTTTCTCCCACCTGCTCTCTCTCACTGTCTCCAAGGAGGGAGCTTTTGATGTAGCCTGAAAACATGGGGGAAAATGAATTGGCTAAAATTCCTGGAATGAGACAAAGCACAGAGAAATCATGGCTTTTCCCTGACATGTTCTTGGTGATGTGGTATCAGGCCTTGTGCAAGTGGGGACAGAGCAGCTGCTCCATCAGCTGCCACTGCCCACAGGCTGTGGGGACTCCTCAGCACCTGGTACTCCCAGTACCATGGAGGAAAGAGGGATGCTCTGTGTGTGTAGCACCCAGGACTTGAAGCATTGGCTGGGTTTATCTTCTGTCTCATTGCCTGTTTCACCCCGTGTTGAAATCCCTGGCATGCTGTGGTACCCTGTTCCCCGTGGTGGCTCCCCACAAATCACCTGCTTGCTGAACCCATGGATTTGTGGTGTCTCCACAGGTCTGGCCTGGTTTTACTGCCTTTGCAGACTTCTCCAACCCAGACACACACCAGTGGTGGCTGGAGAACCTGCAGCACTTCTATGCCCACGTGCCCTTTGATGGCCTCTGGATCGTAAGTCCCTCCTTACCCATGGGTTGCTCCCTGCCAGCAGCTCAGCACATGCCTGGTGTGTGTCCTGGCAGGACTGTCCCTCAAATGCAGCTTTTCCAGGTCTGCCACTAATCCCAAAGACACACACCTGAAATTGCAGCACAATTTTCTTTGTTTAGGACATGAATGAGCCATCCAACTTCATGGATGGGTCTGAAGATGGCTGTCCCCCAGGAGACTTTGACAGCCCACCCTACACTCCAGGTAAGGAGGGACATGAGATACAAGGCTGTGCTCTTAGGTATTGTGTGCTTTGAGATTGCTGCCAACTGAGTGTGGTGGAGGAAAACCATTTCTGAGACATTGTGTCTCCTTTACACCCTGAATGCTTCCATCCCTTCCTTCAGGTCCAGTATCCATGTCTAAGGCATGCACACTTGTTAGGGCCACGTCAGGGTGCAGGATGGGGCCATCTATGTGAGCTTTTTGGCACAGGGTTGGCAGTGACAGCTGGCTGTGGGAGGACTGACCCAGAGCCAGCAAGTGTGGGGAGTTCATATCCCCTGCACCCCACCACCACTGGGTCCAACTGGGCTCTCCCTCCTGGCAGCCGTGCTGGGCGATTCCCTCTCTGCAAAGACGGTGTGTGCCTCTGCAAAGCAGAAAGTCTCAGTGCACTACAACCTGCACAACCTCTATGGGCTGATGGAAGCCAAAGCCACAGCAAGGTACCTGAGCATCCCGCTTCCTGACAGCCTGGGGATGGGTTGGGACCAAATCCTTCTCAGAGATGAGTAGGAAAAGGATGGGGATTTGAGTGTGATCTGAAGCTCTGACTGCTCACAGCCTCTGGGATGGGAATAACCCGTGAGAAGAGGGGAGCTGACACTGCTCTGGGAGGAATGGGTGAATGAGGCTGGTCCTGCTGGAAGCCTTTGCCATACTGCTCAGACTGACTCTCCACCTCTCTGCCAGGGGGCTGGAACTTTTCCTCAGCTGTTGTGGGATAAAGCAAACACCTGGCAGGCTGCTCTTACCTTCTGCCCCCAGCTCTCCTGTTGTTTTCCAGCGCCTTGATCAAGATCTGGGGGAAGCGCCCCTTCGTCATCTCCCGCTCCACCTTCCCCAGCCAGGGCCGGTACTCGGGGCACTGGCTGGGTGACAACCGGAGCCAGTGGAAGGACATGTGTTACTCAATTCCAGGTGGGTGGCACAGAGCCCCTCCCAGCGCTCCTAGAGCTTTCTGCTTGTTGGGAGATGTCTCCAAAACTGCTCCCTGTTGACTGTCCCTGCCCTCAGGGCTGCTGAGCTTCAGCCTCTTTGGCATCCCGCTGGTCGGGGCGGACATCTGCGGCTTCTCCGGCAGCACCTCGGAGGAGCTGTGCACCCGCTGGATGCAGCTCGGTGCCTTCTACCCCTTCGCTCGCAACCACAACACCCAGAACGAGAAGGTCGAGGGCAGTGTGCTCAGTGGGAGGCGCCCTAGGGCTGGGATGTGCAGGATATGGGATGCCAGATGTGGGATGTGCAGTGGGGGATGCAGGAGGTGGGGTCGGGGCTGGGATAGCTGCTGAGTGCCCGCATCTCCCCCAGGCCCAGGACCCCACAGCGTTCAGCCCCGCAGCCAGGACAGCCATGAAGGATGTGCTGCTGACCCGTTATTCCCTCCTGCCCTTCCTCTACACCCTGTTCCACCGTGCCCACCTGCAAGGGGACACCGTGGCCCGGCCCTTGTTCTTTGAGTAAGGCCATCCCCACTGGGAGCTGGGGAGATCTTGGGCTGAAGCAGGGAGATCGAGCAGCGTCTCCATCCTGCAGGTTCCCTTGGGATGTGGCCACGTGGGAGCTGGACAGGCAGTTCCTGTGGGGCCGGAGCCTGCTGGTAACACCAGTGCTGGAGCCTGGGGTGGACTCAGTCACAGGTTACGTCCCCCAAGGCACGTGGTACGACTTCTACACGGTGAGGAGCATCATGGCATTTGGCCAGGGGCCGGGTGATCCCTGCTTGACCCTCCTGGGGCTGTGGGTGGGAAGCCCTGGCTGAGCCCAGTGAGCCCTAAAGGAGGGAGGGTTGGGGATGGCTGCTCTGCAGACCCGTGCCTGAGCCCTCACCCCTCACACCCGTGTCTCTCACCACCTGCCCAGGGCTCCTCAGTGAACAGCAGTGGGGAGATGTTGAAGATGTCAGCCCCTCTGGAGCACCTCAACCTGCACATCCGGGAAGGTTCCATCCTGCCCACCCAGGTGAGTGCCCACCCATCACCTCCCGGGTGCTGTCCACAGTGCATGTGTCCCCAGCACCTCAACTCCTGGTCCCCCTCCCCAGTGGTCATGGCCTTACAGAACCCATGTCTTTGAACCCCAGAAACCAGGAACCACCACAGAGGCGACCCGAGGGAACCCCCTGCGTCTCATTGTGGCCTTGTCCTCCCATGCCACTGCCTGGGGTGACCTTTTCTGGGACGATGGCGAGAGCCTGGACACCTTCGAGAAGGGCAACTACTCCTACGTGGTGTTCAATGTCACACAGGTGGGATGTGGTGGGGAGGGCAGGAGTGGGGGGTCCCATGGTACCTGGTCACCTTGAGCTCATGCTGTCCCCTCCTACAGAACATCTTCACCTCCACCGTCCTCCATGCCAGCACCGAGGCCACCAAGGTCACCGTTGGCACAATGAGCATCTTTGGGGTGCAGAAGCCGCCCAGCAAGGTCCTCCTGAATGGCCAGGAGAAGCCCTTTTCCTACCTAGACAACCAGGTATGGCCCCATTTGAGAGTGCTCTTTGCTGGGTGGGGGTCCCCATGTTGAGGGTCTCCACCCCTCCTCCTCCTCCAGGGTCACAGTGTGACCAAAGAGAGGGGTGAGGACTCTGTGTGGCTCTCCTGCCACGCCAGGGTTTAGGGGAAAGCATCCTCCACTTCCCTCCTGTCAAGGCTGTACCCCAAAATGTCTCCTCTCTCCCCACAGGTTCTCAACGTGAGTGACCTTGGCATGAGCCTCAGCCAGGGCTTCTCCCTGCAGTGGCTGTGAGGGGGGGGCTGTGGGGTCACCCCCACCTCACCAGGACACCCAGCCAGGAGATGCTCCATGCTCCAGCCCCTGAAGCTGGGATGCTGCCATGGAGGGGGTGTTTGGGACTGTCACCTGCTGCTGCTGCTCATCCCCTCCAGCACAGCTGGGGACAGGGGGAGTGGGATGGGGGCTTGGCTGCTGGGTGCCCCTGCATGGTCCTGGGTGGCTGGTGTGGGTGGAGGTGTGGGTACCTGCTGTCCTCACTGCAATAAAGGCATGTGGAGAACTTGTCCTGGGAGCATGATATGGGGACAGAAGGGGTGGCATGGGGGAGAGGGAGTGGGCAGCCTGTTGCTGTGGGACCCCCAGTTTTAGTCCTTGACCTCAGTTCTCCATCACTCTGATTTCAGCTGCTCAGTTTTAGCCCCAATCTGACACCCCCAATTCCAGCCCTCCAATTTCAGCCACTACTTTCAGGTCCCCAGTTTCAGCCCCTGACTCCAGCCTCCAATCCCACCTCCTTGATTCCCCTCTTTGATCCCAGACCCCCAATCACAGAATCATTTAAGCTGGAAAAGACCTCCAAGCTCAAGTCCAGCCGTGGACTAATCACTTTTCCAAATACACCACAGCACTGAGTGCCACGTCCAGTCATGTCTTGAACACCTCCAGGGACGGTGACTCCATCACCACCCTGGGCAGCCCATTCCAATGTGTAATCCCCCTTTCCATGAAGAAATTCCACTTGAGTGGACTTAACACCCCCTGGTGCTGCCTGAGACTATATGAGACGGATCAAACATCAAAGAACGTGGTTTTTCAATAAAATGTTCACATATTCCACTTCGCGCGGCGTCTCTGACCTCGGGCACCGCCAGAGCGCCCCGATCCCCCGGCGGTGCGGTTCCCCCTCCCGCCCGCCAGACGGCGCTGCCCGACGGGGCGGGACGGGGCGGGCGGTGCCGCTG
>WBNO01027097.1:468791-505518 GCA_013400575.1 Peucedramus taeniatus | reverse complement strand
GGGCTGCCCTCGGAGCGCAAGCGGGACGCGGCCGCCGCCTTGGCGGGCCCGGCCGGGCTGCCCGGGCTCACCAAGCGCCCCAAGCTCTCCTCCACGCCGCCCCTCAGCGCCCTGGGACGCCTGGCAGAGGCGGCCGTGGCGGAGAAAAGAGCTATCTCGCCCTCCATCAAGGAGCCGTCCGTCATCCCCATCGAAGGTGAGGAGGCTCCTGCCGTCACACAGAAGCCTCGGGGAAACTTCTCCTTTCTCTGGAGTCTCCTCCCAGGAGTCTTTCTTGAAGCTCACACTGTAATTATGTGCTGTCTTCGAGGGTTTCCTTCCCTGGATATGGGGCTGAAGTCAAGGAGATAACTTTCTCTTCTGTTGGCATTGGGTTGTGTTCATTCTCTCTGACAGCTGTTTAGTAGCGGTATGTGAAATACTCCCTTGAGGAAGTTTCAAAGTCTGGATTGTAGCATTTTATTCACCGCTTTAGCAAACTCTGTGTCTGGGTGTTGCCTTTCGAATTGTCATTCTGTTTCTGATGTTGGATACATTTGCAGAGGAGTGTGCTAGCATGGAAAAAACAATGAAGAGGCACTGTCAGTTGTGAAACAGAACTTTTAATGGCAATTGAGTAAGGAAAAGCTATTGCAGGGGCTAAAAGTGAGCTGGTCTTTGCTGTCCCTTGTGACTGGTCCTGCAGCAGCTCAGGGTGGTCATTTGGCATGAGGGTAAATGCTAATGCCTGTGTCTTGGTGGTTGCAGTTGTCCCCACCGTGCTGCTGGATGAGATTGAGGCAGCAGAGGCAGAAGGCAACGATGATCGTATTGAGGGGGTGCTGTGTGGAGCTGTGAAGCAGCTGAAGATGAACAGAGCCAAACCTGACACCACTCTGTACCTGAGCCTTATGTACCTGGCAAAAATCAAACCCAACATATTTGCCACCGAAGGGGTTATCGAGGTGAGGACTCGCAGAGACACTGATGGATCATTCCTGCCAAACTGTGAGCAGGGGTGCACTTTCTCTCAGGCCAGAGCGTGGTCTGCATGGCTTTGTAAATACAGAGCTCTGTGGCAAGCTGCTGCAATTTGTATTTCTCTTTCTGCAGCTTCTCTGCATGCTTTCTCAATAGATGACTTGTTTATTATGTTATTTTTTGTGGATGTTATTCCAGGCACTGTGCAGCCTACTCCGAAGAGATGCCTCCATCAATTTCAAAGCCAAAGGGAATAGTCTTGTCTCTGTCTTGGCGTGCAACCTTCTCATGGCAGCTTACGAAGAGGATGAGAACTGGCCAGAGATCTTTGTCAAGGCTGGTGAACTGAGGGGGACTGAGGCAGGGGTGGGCAGACTGGGTTGGGAAAAGTGGGTGTGTTGGAGTAGGAGAGAGCAGCATAGGATTTATGACAGATGTAGGGAAGAGGGTGGATAGTGTCCTCTTATCTGCTGTGGGAATGCAGCTGGAGGAGGCAGAATTTGGAGTCTGGGCCCATCCTTTTAAAGAAAAAATCTCCATGGGTTTCTGGAATGTAGCCTCCATTGCCTTTTGTTACCTTAAATCTGCTCTTTTCTGAGTTGTCTTTAAGAGTCTCTATTGATGTAAGTGTTGCAGAGACTCCTTGCTTTCTATTTGGTGTGGAGGGATTAAAACAGCCCATTAACTTAAAAAGGCTGAGCTGACCATCTTCTATATTTTGATGGTAGAAGTTGTTGTAAAGTCTTTTCTGAGAAGGTGCCCAGTAGAGCTTGGGATGTGGTGGTGTGTATTTTTGCTCTTGTATGATCATTTGGTCTGGTTTTCATCCATGCATTGGTTATGCTAGTTTCCTACTATGTTTATATATTGGAAATCCATAAAATATATATATTGGATCCATAGAATATGTATATTTGAAATCCATAAAAACTCAGAAATGCTCCTTTAATTAACCCAGTGAAAATGCACTGTGCTCCCTGCTGCAGGTGTACATCGAGGACTCCCTTGGGGAGCGCATCTGGGTGGACAGCCCTCACTGCAAGACATTTGTGGATAACATCCAGACAGCTTTTAACACAAAGATGCCTCCTAAGACCATGCTCTTGCATGGAGAAGTTGGACGTAGTGGAGGGGACCTCAGTGCTGGTAAGATGATGTTTGGGAACCAGGAACAAAGGTTTAGGGAGGGGATGGAGGCTGCAACTATCCTGACTTGTGAGGATAGTTTGGTACTGGATGGAGTCACATAGACCAGGCTTTGAGTTCCAGGCATTGCTCTTCTTCTTTTTGGGTCTCTTTCATGTCCAGGGGATGTTTGAGGATAGTGAGGAATGGGCCTGGATGGGATGCAGTGTGAGAGGCTGTGGTCTTGCTGAAAGGAATCCCTGAAAGAAGCTGAACAAACCAGAGCACAAGTGATTGATCTCTAGAGAGAGGAGTTGTCTCATGGAGTGTGCTGTGTGCAGTGGTTGATCTCTAGGGAGAGGAGCTGTCTCATGGAGTGTGCTATGTCCTGGTCTCTCTTAGGGAGTAGCCCACATCCTTCCATGACAGAGGAGGAGGACAGCCAGAGTGAGCTGCTGATTGCAGAGGAGAAAATGAGCCCAGAGCAGGCAGGCCAGCTCATGCCCAGGTACAGTGTCTTTTCCACTCCTAACACAGTTGTGTGCAGCTGTGTCTGTAGATGTGTCTGTGCTCACTCACCCTGCAGAGCTGTGGCAGGAAGCTCCTTCTCTATGCTCCTGTAGCCCCTACTGGGGGGATGTTGAGCAAAAGATAAAATCCAGGAGAAAAGAGCAGATTTTCTAGGTTTGCAAGTCATACCACAAACAAGAAAGAGTGCTGATCTCTGGACTGGCTTTTGTGGAGATGAGTGAAGTTCAGTTTGTGTGGCCCAGGTATGAAGACCTTGCAGAGAGTGTGGAGGAATATGTGCTAGACATGCTTCGGGACCAGCTGAACCGGCGCCAGCCCATGGACAACGTCTCCAGGAACCTCCTGCGGCTGCTGACCGCAACCTGTGGCTACAAAGAGGTGCGCCAGATGGCCGTGCAGAGGCTGGAGATGTGGCTGCAGAATCCAAAGGTAAGGAGAGGAGCTGCTGAAGCACAACCCTGGTCTGGAATCCAGCCAGAAGGGCTGCATGCTGTACTCCAGTTATTTCTGGTCTGTAATGGTGAGTGGCTGGAGTCTTTCTGCTCTTTTTCTGCAGTTGACCAAGCCAGCTCAGGACTTGCTGATGTCAGTCTGTATGAACTGTAACACCCACAGCTCAGAGGACATGGAAGTTATCTCCAACCTGATCAAAATTCGTCTCAAGCCAAAAGTCCTTCTCAACCACTACATGCTGTGTGTCAGGTGAGTGGGTCTGTGACAGGAAGAGAAAACACTGTGGGAGACACCTCCAGGGACCTGACAGTCTCAGTGTCTCTGCACAGTGGTTTTCAATACCAGCTTGGGGCATGGAGTGTCTTGTGTTCATTTAAATGAATTTCATTGTCCTAGAAATCTTTCAGTAGTCCTTTGATATTGTCCTTTGATATCTGCTGTTCCATCCTTTTCATTTTTGTGTGCTAAATACTTCAAGGAGAAATGAAAAGAATGTGTCTGTGTCCAGCTGCAATGGAATGTCAGTTCAGGTATCCCTGGTCTTCCCTTGCAGAGAGCTGCTGAATGCACACAGGGATAACCTGGGCACCACCATTAAGTTTGTGATTTTCAATGAACTGTCAAATGCAAGAAATCCCAACAACATGCAGATCCTGTATACTGTGCTTCAGCACAGCTCAGAGCAAGCTCCAAAGGTAGGTGCAATGTCTTGGATGACTGATGGTAACCCCTGAACCCCACCTGACAGATTTAGTTGTTTTGAGGCCCAGATGAATCTTTTCACAGGCAGTTCTCTGATCTGTATCATACTATTTTGAAATGATATAATTATTCTTGGTAGGAATAAGCATAAATGGGCATTTTCTAACTCCCACATTCTGGGAGTTAATGCAGTTTCATGAGAGAAACATTATTACAGCTCCCCAGAGGTCTGAAGGACAGGATACCTCCAGCATATCCTTGTGTGTCTTCATTTTGTGGGTGCAGGCCCATTACAGTGCACTGAAAGTTTTCTCTCTGTGTGGCCCCAGTACCTGGCAATGGTGTTCCAGGACCTGTTGACCACCAAGGACGATTACCTGCGGGCTTCACGGGCTCTGCTGAGAGAGATCATCAAACAGACAAAGCATGAGATCAACTTCCAGGCCTTCTGTCTGGGTCTCATGCAGGAACGGAAGGAGGCCCTGTATGCAGAGATGGAATTCAAGGTACCATTTTTGACCCTTGTGCTGCTGGATGTGCCAGTGATGCACTGAGCTCTTCTGTGTCTGCTTTCCTGGCCATTCTTCCTTTTGCTCTCTGGTGTCTGAGTGAGTCTCTATTTGTGTGTCTCATAGCAGCACTCCCATATCTCATTTCCAAGCATCCACATTCATCCTTTTTGATGACAAAACACTTCCAGAAGGCAGCTCTGGATATTGCTATTCAACTCTTTTTTTTTTCCTTTCTTTTCTGTTTTAAGGAGCGGTTTGTCATCCACATAACTGACCTGCTAGCTGTCTCCATGATGCTTGGTATCACAGCCCAGGTGAAGGAAGCTGGAATTGCTTGGGACAAAGGAGAGAAAAAGAGTAAGCAGAAGAACATAGGTTCTCTCTGAGGAGGAGCATCTTAGTAGATATCTGTCCCTGATGCTGGGAGAACATCAGCTGGGGTTGGGAGCCTGCTGTCATCCTGGGACTGACAGAGATTGGAGATGTGGCATTTGCATGGTCAGGTGCTTCTTGTATCTATGGAGGCAGTGGCTGAGAGGGTGGAGAGAGGGAGCTGTGGGTGGAGGGGCCTCAGGCCTGAAGGGGCAGCTGTAAGGATTAAGGGGCTGAGAAGACAGGCTTTTGGTGTGGCACTGACATGACTGCCCACGTGCCTTCTTCTTACAAAACTAATCCATCTGTGCTTTGTGTTGGGGGTTTTGCTGCAGCATGTGTCAGAAAGCAAAGAATATGTTCTGTCAGAGCTGGGGGGCTCAAGTCTTTCTCATGCACTCCTCTGGTTCCCCTTCTCTCGTAGAAGGTATCTCTGCCTGTGGTGCAGGAATTGGAACAAGTTATATTTAAGGTTCCTTCCAACCCAAACCATTCTGTGATTCTATGATTTACTGTTGATGCCTCAGAATCCTGGTTGCTGTCTTGAAACCACCACACTTCTGATGAAGCCCACGTGTGCATTTTGTGACCTGACTGTTTTTCAGACCTGGAAGTGCTGCGCTCTTTCCAGAACCAAATTGCTGCTATCCAACGTGATGCTGTCTGGTGGCTGCATACAGTTGTTCCATCTATCAGCAAGCTGGCTCCAAAGGACTATGTGCACTGGTGAGAGTCAGCCTGGTCATGTCTGTGCATAACCAGTCCCTTCCCCAGCACTCTGATATATTATGAAAAACCAGTTATACACTAGGGTTTTGTTAGATTTTTCTCCCATTTTCAGACAGGGAGCAGAAACAGTTTTAGCAGGGACTGACTCCCTCTCTGACATTCCTTCAGATGCATCTTTGTACCAGAAACATATGATAATGGAAAATATTTCTGATTTATATTATTTAGGTCCACTCAGTAGGGGATTTTTAGTTATCTGACCAAACAAATTCACTGTGGACTCCTTGTTTTGTTTTTGTTTGATATCCTTTTGAAGGCTCTATAGCTGAGGGCTCCACAAATAGTTCTGTCTTCTGGAGGACAGATGGTATCCTGGGGTCTTGACACAAACATTACTGAGGCAGTTCAAGCCAGAATTAATAGTAAGCAGCATAAGTTACTGAAAGTATAAAAGCCCAGAGCTCATATTGCTTGTCTAGTTCTCTCTGTTCTGAATCGTGTTACTGTTGCTAGACTGACTTAACTGAGGGGCCTCCTTCATGTGCAGCTTGGGAAGCTTCAGCAGGATTTGGGGGGCACTGGACTGTTGTGTGTGTACTTAAGCCTCACAGATGGTGTTTACTGTCTTCTTCATCTCTACAGCCTCCACAAGGTGCTCTTCACAGAGCAGCCAGAAACCTACTACAAATGGGACAACTGGCCCCCTGAGAGTGACCGCAAGTGAGTGTGTGCCCCTCCCGTGGCGGGTGCAGGTGGGGAGCTGCTCTAGCTGCAGGCAGAGGAATGAGTGTTTTCTGGGGATCCTTATATAGATCTGTGTTGGAAAGGCTTGGAACTGTGCTCAGATTTTCTTCATCTGTTACACTGCCATAAAACTGGGGGTGTTGTTCCACTCTCCATCTGTTCCTCTTCCTCCTTCGTTCCTGTTCCCTGTGCCAAGCTGTTCTGTATCTTGACACTGTAGTTGTAAGAAGGGCAGCCCCACAGTGTGCGGGTAACTGGGGTAACTTTAGGGAGCTCAGACTCAAGGAGTCTGAAGCATAGAGGTACAAGGCACTGCAAGTGATACTCAGATAATAATTTGTTTCAAATAGCTGCATTTGGAGCTGGAGATCAGGGTGTATCTTCTGTGGTGTATCTCCTGCTCAGATAAGTTGTAGGGTCTGTGGAGGGTTCCAGGAGCCCTCGTGCTGCTGTCCAGAGAAGTGTGATTGATGTCTGGTGTCTCCTGCAGCTTCTTCCTGCGCCTGTGCTCCGAGGTGCCCATCCTGGAGGACACCCTGATGCGCATCCTGGTGATCGGATTGTCGCGGGACCTGCCCCTGGGCCCCGCCGATGCCATGGAGCTCGCCGACCACTTGGTGAAGAGGGCTGCAGCTGTGCAAGCAGATGGTGAGGCTGCACACAGCTCCCACCAGCAAGTGCTTGCTTCTGTCTCCACGTCTTCCTATTGCCACCCGGGGCTGAGACAGCTCCTACCACCTACCAAAGAGCCTTTGCATCACTTAAAGCATATTTTAGTCGTGATGGCTAAACATTTGGCTCAAAGCCAGACATGCTGCTGTTGCTTTCTCACTAGAGAAGCTTCTTATTTTCTCTTACTGTTTCTCTCTGTTACTAATTTTGTATCGTGGAGTGTTTGGGAAATTATTGGTTGTGTGGAGAATGAAGGACTGTGAGCAAGCACCCAGAGTTTTGAGTCAGCGTTTTAAAATTCAATTTAGTCCTTTGTACGTACTGTAAAATGAAATTTGTAGACTATGCAAAAATGGAAGGATTGGAAGTTAAATTAATTAACCAATTGTGTGCTCTTCCCAAGTTCATTATTGGGACACTTACAGAATAGCAGTTACAAAAGCAATCTTTACTCTTACTCCTTTTATGAATTCATTTAGCATTTCTCTAAATTCCTCCATTGCTGGTAAATATATCCATTCAGCTGAGCTGTATGTGTTTGTGGCAGAATTGAGGGTGTTGTCAGAGTTTGATTCTAAAGCATCTTACATGTTCTTAGTGCTGACTGGTTAGTGACAAAGAGTGATCTTGAACGGCTCAGTGCTTGTGGAAGGATCTAGACTTTGCTGGCTTTGTTGCTGTTCAGTATCCTCTCAAAAAGTGTCCAGTCTCATATAGGATTTTAAATCCTGCTCCATCTCATAACTGGAAAACACAGAATTAGAGTGAATCTGATGGCAATGCAACAAAGTTGAAATGCTTTTTTAGTTCTTCTGAGCCCCAGAAGTTCTGAGCAGATTTGTTGCTTACCTGAAGGAGTGTTCTGAAAAAGTTACAAGTATCATATTGGATGCATTTGGGAAAAAAAGTACCCTTAAGAATTTAAACCAGATAGCTGCTGAAAAGTTCCATATCCTTATATATTGACTTACAGGATTTTTTAAGTGTTGTTGTTCTTTAAATGTTGATTTTTTGTTTCTGTAATATCACAAGAGCAAGCCCACAATAACATAGTTGCTTGAAGTAAAATTTTTTTATACTGTGATGCTTTTCTTGAAGAACTTTCAGGCAGGTAGATAGGTCAATAACTTGTTCAGTCTTTTCTTCTCCTCCAGATGTTGAGGTCCTGAGGGTAGAAAGAATCCAGCTGATCGATGCAGTCTTAAATCTGTGCACTTATCACCATCCAGAGAATATCCAGCTACCCCCAGGGTAAGACTTATCACATTGATAATCTTACTGTGATCTAGCTCACTTTCACCTTGTGACTAACATTCCCAGCTCTCAGATTTTAAGATGCTTTTTCTATTAAAATTTGTGATAACAAAATGACAAGGATTTTCAGGGTCTTGTTCATTTCTCTAGAGCAGTCAAGACCTGAGTCATGGAATGTATTTTGGTCTGCAAGCACTGACCTTTCTGCCCTAGAAATCTTCAGCTGAATCCTGCTTTCCCTCCTGAAAGGATTTTTGTGTGTGTGTGGGTGTCTCTTTGTTGGGAAAAGCATTGAACTGGCATGACTGAATTTAAACAGTGCATGGTTAAGAAGAAAAGCAGACTTGAGATGGCCTTAAGGAACCAAACTTGACCACTTATCTCTCTTGGTGGCTTTTGCAGGTACCAGCCTCCAAATCTAGCTATTTCTACTCTCTACTGGAAAGCCTGGCCTCTCCTGCTAGTAGTGGCTGCATTCAATCCTGAAAATATTGGTGAGTGTGGGCATTTCTCAGGATACCAGTTCTGCTGCAAAAATTGGCCAAGGGGCTTTCTGCAGTAGAAGTCTGGTTGTGTGTGTGCAAGGCCTGTGCTGGGTTGGTGAGGTAACTGCAGTTAAACAACTGTGTATCCCCTGTGGGTGAAAAATGTGTGCAGGTGGGATTTGGACCAGCACATGGCTGGAATTGCCTTGTTTGTGCTCTGAGTGTTATGAGCTGTTCTCAAGTGAGCTTGTGTCTCCCCACCTTGCAATGTGTTAGGGTATATATAAAGGCTCTCTTTTTCCCTTGTATTCCTTATTGTTCTTCTCTTCTCTGCTGCAGGTCTGGCTGCATGGGAGGAGTACCCCTCTCTAAAGATGCTCATGGAAATGGTCATGACCAAGTTAGTATGGTTAAATCCCTACGTATATCAAACAGGCCACTGAAAACACACATTTCTGAAATAAGTTTGTGCCATGCAGCTCTTTCCTTTCCAGTGGGACTTGTGTAAAATAAACTGGCATCAACACTGCAGTTGGAGTGGGAAAAGTGCCTTCCCTCGACAAAAATATTATAAGCAAGGGAATAAAGCTGAGAAAAAGGGGGAGGGGGGTGACTGCTGTGCCTTGCTGAGAAGGTCTCAGTCTCCTGGCTCCACTGAGAAAATACTTGTTTTTTTCTACGTTGTCTATCAGAGCTGAGGTCCTGTGTTCTTTCTGACTGTGGTTCATGAATTTTGAACAGAACAAGATAACCATTTCCTTTTTTTAAAATTTATTTTCTCAGTAATTATTCCTATCCTCAATGTACTTTGACGGATGAGGAGACACGCACAGAGATGATTAATCGTGAACTTCAAATCTCTCAGAGAGAAAAACAGGAGATTCTTGCATTTGAGGGTCATCTGGCAGCTGCATCCACAAAACAAACAATTACAGAAAGCAGCAGCCTCTTGCTGTCCCAGCTGACAAGTCTGGACCCTCAGTAAGTAGCCTTTTGCATTCTGATACCATCATGAAATCCTAGTTAACAACACTAGTCAGGAAACCCTGCTCCTCCACGGGGTGGTTGATGTGGGGAAGAAGAACCCTGTGGTGTGGTAGCCCATGGGATCACAGAATCATAGAATGGTTTTGGTTGGAAGATCATCTGATTCCAACCTGCCTGCCACCTTCCTATAAACCCCTCATGCACTACAGAACTGACTGATCCTCATCACATCAGAGTGAAGGTCTGTCAGCCTGTAACTTGCTGTTTCTGTGGCAGGGGCCCCCCTCGCAGACCTCCACCACATGTCCTGGAGCAGGTGAAAAGCCTGAATCAGTCTCTTCGCTTGGGCCACCTTCTGTGTCGCAGTCGCCATCCTGACTTTCTTCTCAACATCATCCAAAGACAGGTGGGCTGTGGTGGGACTGGATCCCTTGCCTCTGAAACTTGAGCAGAGTGAGGGGCAAAAGGAAGCTAAGTTAGATTCAGGGGAAGGTGATTTGCTGCTCAGGAATTAAATGATCAGTGTGCTGCATCTATGTTCTGCTGATCTTGTTCCTCTTGTCCTTCCCAGGCCTCATCACAGTCAATGCCATGGCTGGCAGATCTGGTTCAGTCCAGCGAGGGCTCCTTGGATGTCCTGCCTGTGCAGTGTCTTTGTGAGTTCCTGCTTCATGATGCTGCTGATGAGTCGACCTCAGGTGAAGAGGAAGAGGAGGGTGAGAGTAAGGACCAGCGTGCCAAGAAACGCCAGGTGAGCAGTCTCTTGGGGATCCCTTCTGTTACCTACTTTGTGTGCATCCCAGATTTGATTTCACTGGACAGACCAACTTATCACTCCACAGAGACAACAGAAACAAAGGCAGTTGCTTGGACGCTTGCAAGACTTGCTGTTGGGACCCAAAGCAGATGAACAGACAACCTGCGAGGTGCTTGACTACTTCCTGCGGCGCCTGAGCTCCTCCCAGGTGGCTTCTCGGGTCCTGGCCATGAAGGTGAGCAGAATGAAAATATCTTGACTAGGCTCTGTCTGAAGCCCAGGGCAGAGCCCTAGGTTATCTTGAGTCCAGAGCCAGCACAGTGAAATTACTCCATGTCATCATCCTTCAGTGAGTTGTCTCAACCTCCAAACCCCATCAAATACAATTCTGCTCCCTGCTGCTCAGAAGTTATTGTTCAACAGCTAAGTTGTACTTAAGATAGAGCTGGCTTTTACTGTGTTTCCTGTGAAGTTCAGGTGTAGACTCAGCAGATTGTATGCCATGTGGAGTAATTGGCAGAGGCTGTTGTTTGTGAGTAGTGTAAGTGAGTGCCTGGTGCTCTGAAGCATAGACAAGGCAAAGAGAATTGCAGGAAGCTCACAAAGATCATGCTCAGACTGAAACTTGAGCAGGGTATCTGTCAAGAAAATACATTATATGAGATGAAACCTGTTGTGTGCCGCATTTGGATCATTCTGTGGTGTTTGAAACATGTTTCTGTTACATTCACTAGTATGAAACTAGCAGTCCAGCTGTGGCTTCATATGCAACAGCTGTATGTGTGTGACTTGTGCAGGGCCTGTCCTTGGTGCTGTCGGAAGGAGGAATGCGTGATGGGGAGGAGAAGGATCACCCCATGGAAGAAGACTCTGGTGATTCTGAGCTGCTGCAGGGATATCAGTGGCTGCTGAGAGACCTCCCGAGGCTGCCACTGTTTGACAGTGTGAGAGCCACGACAGCTCTGGCCTTGCAGCAGGTAGGTGGAAACAGTTGAAGGGAGGAGTGTCAGGCTTGTTCTTTTTCTACTAGTGCTGAAACAGATCTAAGCAAACTGGATCTGGCTGTGACACTGGCACGTTTATATGCTTGCAGAAGAATTTTGGTTATGCTGGTGCTTGTTTTCATTAAATCCTGATTTCTAATGAAAGGAATTCTCATTCTAGGCCATCCACATGGAGACAGATCCCCAGACCATCAGTGCTTACCTGGTGTACCTCTCCCAGCACGCCCCAGTGGAGGAGCAAGGACAGCACAACGACCTTGCTCTGGTGAGAGGAGGGATTGTGTGGGGGACACATGGCATGTCCCAGGACAGTGGTAGGCATGGGACTTGCTGTACCACCAGGATGGGTTCTGGGGAGTGTGTTACCCTGTTAACTGCATCTTTGTGTCTGTGCATGGGTTGAAAGGCAAACCTGTGTCTGGTTTATATAATGAAATGGTAATCAGAGCAGTAACCTCCAGTGCAGAGCCCATCAGCTGAAATGGGGAATGCAAGAGTGGGTTTGGTGGAAATCCCACAACCTGGCAATGTTTCATGAATAAGCAGGTGCTAAACCTGCAGTCTTATGTGTTTGGAGAGAGAATGGGAAGTCAGGAACTTTAGTGGTGGGATATGTACTCCCCTGTAACCAAAACTAGATTTCTGGGTTTATTTGTTTGTGTGAGTTCTTTTTTTTAGAAAAGCTGTTGGTGACTTTTTTTTTCTTTTTTCTCCCTGGGTGCTTTTTTTGTTGCTTTTAAGACTCATGTGTTGATAGTGCCTCTGTTTGGATACATGGAGGAGGTTGAATGATAAGTATCAGGGGATCTTCTTCTTCAGAGAAATGCTATGTAAATGATTACTTTATAATGGGGTACATCAGAATGCATCTGTGCTCCACTGGGGCACTGTAAGATGCATGCAAAGCACTGGCCTTTTCCCTCCTGTGTCAGTTCTGATCTCCACAATCTGATCTCCAGAGTGTGTGTATTGGGCTGATGATGGGAACTGGAGGACATGATGCAGTGAAACAGTGGGTCCTGGCTGTGTTTTGCAGTAAAGACCTCCTGGATGTTTTCTCCCTGCAGGATGTCGCCCGACTGATCGTGGAGCGCTCCACCATCATGTCCCACCTGTTCTCCAAGCTCTCCTACAGTGCTGAGTCAGACGCAGTGCTCGTGGCTCTGCTCTCCATCTTCTCCCGCTACATCAAGCGCATGCGGCAGAGCAAGGAGGGCGAGGAGGTGTACAGCTGGGTGAGTGCCTCCTGCCTGGCCCCAGCAGGTCACAGGGACTGGGCAGCTTAACTAAACAGAAGCTCATAATGGGTTACTCAATTTGAATAAACCGAGTCCAGCTCAAGGATTCCCTGATGTTAAAATAATCGGATTGTGACATAGTTGACAGCCAAGCCTATGTGTTTGTAAAAAGCCTTTTTAACTTTTCCTCAAGTATCTTTTGTAGCCACTGTTGGAGATGTTGGGATCTATGGTCTGACTAAATTTGTCCGTTCTCATGTTCTCCTTTCTCTCCCCACCTTTGCTCATCCTGTCTTATCCTGCCTTTTTCCAGTCAGAGTCCCAGGATCAGGTGTTCCTTCGTTGGACTAGTGGGGAAACAGCCACCATGCACATCCTTGTGGTCCATGCCATGGTTATTCTCCTGACACTGGGGCCACCTCAAGGTTGGTGAAGTATGCTCAGATTATTTTGGGGGGTAATGGTCAATACAGGATTGCTTTTCTCTCTCTGCTGTCTCCTAACAGGTCAGACTGGTGTTAATCCTTCTACTCACAGTCTTGACCCTTGCAGTACATGTTTGTAGCTGTAAGATTTATCAGAATATTGCTGCAAAGAGTGAAGGATTTGCAGGCTGATTTTTTTTTTCTTTTTGCTTTCTGCAGACAGCAGGAAATACTAAAACAATGTTGTGTTCTGGTGTATTGATAGAGAAGGGCAGAGGGTTCTAGGTGCTTGTGAACATGGGAAATAATTTTTCATGCACTCTTAAGCAGGGGATGGTGATTTTTACACCTTACTGGATATATGGTTCCCGGAGAAAAAGCCCCTTCCTACTGCTTTTCTGGTTGACACCTCCGAGGAGGCTCTGCTGCTCCCGGACTGGCTGAAGCTGCGGATGATCCGCTCCGAGGTCCCACGGCTCGTGGATGCAGGTGAGCCTCTGGCACGTTTGTTGGTGTTTCAAACCCTGCTGAAAGGAAAGGGAGAGGCTTCCTTGCTTGAGTATGCCCCAGCCATCCTATTTGGATGTCTTTGGATGTAGCCATCTGTCACTGTTACTGTTAAAGTAGGGGAGTGAGTCTGAATGGATATTCCCCTTTCTGTGTATTTTAAAGGAATGGGAGACTCTGAATTGAGGTCCCATCTCTTTTTTAATTCAGATGGAACTAAGCTATGCAATCACCAGACAACAGGCACAGCACTATGGAAAGCTGTGCCTAAAGGATGTAGGCTAAACCTCTGGTTACTCTGGTCCTTGTGCCACTTGTCAGTGCTCTCTTTCTTCTTGGTATTCAGAGCTTTCATCCCATTTTACTAATTAAATGACAGCTGTCTATAGCCAGTGATTGAATTATTCAATAAATCCTGCCTGCAGCCATCAAGAGATAGGGTGGAAGTTATTTTTTAATACGAATGATTGCATTACTGAGGTTCTAATAAAATTAAACAGAAGATCAGATTAGCCAGTGAGTGAATTAACTGGAAGATGCAATAAGGCAGCAATGATTTGCAGAGGAAAGAAAATATAGCAGGCAGCTGTCAGACTTCTGGCTTTAGGCTCTCTGCAGCTCTGTCATTAATGTGTCACTGTTGGTCCAGACAAAAGCATGAAGATCAGGTAATAAGATGACCCTCCATGGGCAGTTCAGAGGTCTGAGGTCTGTGTTTGTCTATTTCAGCCCTGCAGGACCTGGAGCCACAGCAGCTGCTTCTCTTTGTTCAGTCCTTTGGAATCCCAGTTTCCAGCATGAGCAAACTTCTGCAGTACCTGGATCAGGCAGTATCTCATGACCCACAGACACTGGAGCAGAACATCATGGACAAGAGTAAGAGCTACAGAGGAGGCTGACTAGGCATTTAACTTTCTCTTGAACGTTTTCCATGAGTATCTCCTGCGACTTCCTTGGAAAAATCCAAGCTAGTTCAGCAAACTTTGTGCACAGGCTGCTTTGGCAGCTTGCTGTCACTGTAGACACCTGGGTGGCCCTTGGCTGTATTTCCCAAAATAGAGGAGGATTTTTTTGGATTGGAATGTACAGAGTCAAAAAGTACTTTGGAAGGTACTTTGTAAAGGAAACAAAGCTTTCAAGGCATCATGCTTACAAAGTCTATGGGAGCAGCAGTTTCTCTTGTCTGTAGGATCTGTACAAACAGCCAATTCTGTCCTGCTTTAATGAAGAGGGCAAGATGATGATGTGCTCTTATTTCCTCTTTTTTTTCAGACTACATGGCTCATCTTGTGGAGGTTCAACATGAGAGAGGAGCAACAGGAGGCCAGACTTTCCACTCCCTGCTTACTGCTTCCCTACCAGCTCGTCGAGGTACTGCCCTAAATATCAAAGTCATCTTCCAAACTTCCCTCCTTTGTTGCTGTTGAGAGGAACAAGCAGAGATGTCTTAAAAAGCAGGCATGTTGTAATAAACCAGCAAGCTACAGTTAGACACCAGTCCTTGCTAGAGTTTTTTGCTTCTGGCAAAGAGAGAAATTCCAGTATTTTTGGAGTTTATTACAGTGAGTTTTTCTGAGTCATATGGAAAAGTAGGTCTTGCTTGGAATTAAGAGAAAAGCTGCTGAATTCCTCAGTAGTTAGAGACTGTAAAGCTGAAAGTGATCTGGTGGTGGGGCTCCAGATGCTATCTACCATAACAGCATTTTCCTTTCTTTCCTTTTATTCCTCTTGCAGACAGCGCTGAGACTGCAAGGTCAAAATCCAGTCCTGAAAACTCTCAAAGTCAGAGTCGGATCCGGGCCTTGAGCCAGGTCCGTGTTGTGGGCCCAGAAGATGATCTGGCAGGCATCTTGCTGCAGGTACTGTTAAAACATCCAGCTGAGTAGCTGCTTCCCTGCAGCAGCTTTACGAAATCCATTTCTCTTATACTTGCATCTTGTGACTCCTTATCCTGCAGTGTTTGCAGGCAGTAAATATGAAAGCCCTGATACAATGAGGCTGTGCCATTACAGCCTGGTGGAGTTGATACTGGCAGGAATTTTCTCTTGTAGTTGGAACGTGATGTGGCTTTTGATCATGCCTGGTACTGTCAGTACCTACTAACATGTTGCTGTCTCTGCACCTTGTTTGTTCTGTGCATAGTGCCTTTCCTCTCAGCAGTGGATGCAGGATTTGTGAAATGCTCACAGGGCCCTGGCAGCAAAGCTGTGTGCAAACAGCATTTGTACTCTGGCTGGTCTGCTTACAAAGCTCCCCTCCCTCCATTGACTCCAGAAGGAGCCTACAGGGAATTAATTGGCCAAGTCAGTTGTTGGTGTTTGGGTAGTAGGATTCCCCTGCAGTGTCAGTGTTGATAGTTATGTTGGGGTTGCAGAGATGCTGCTTATGTTCATGTGCCAGGCCCTAGAATATAGAAAAAGCTGTACCAGAAGGTTCCCGTTAGCCAACAGTCAGTATAACTGTACAAGGTAAATCACTCCTCTGCCTTGGGGTGTTCATGGCACAGCAATCCTTTCATTGTCTGTCATAAATGCACTCCCTCTTGTATCCCCCCAGCTTTTCCCACTGACCCCGGACCTGCGGTGGCAGAACTCCAGCCTGCGGCCACTGGCCCTGGCCCTGCAGCAGTCACTGGGGCAGGAGCTGGCCCACATCCGCCAAGGGGCCACGCCGGAGAGCGGGGTCACGGCCAGCGGTGTCACTGCCAGCGGTGTCACTGCCAGCGGTGTCACTGCCAGCGGTGTCACTGCCAGTGGTGTCACTGCCAGCGGGGTCACAGCCAGCGGTGTCACTGCCAGCGGGGTCACTGCCAGCGGTGTCACTACCAGCGGTGTCACTACCAGCGGTGTCACTACCAGCGGTGTCACTGCCAGTGGTGTCACTACCAGCGGTGTCACTACCAGCGGGGTCACGGCCAGTGGGATCACAGCACGGCTGCTGCAGGCTGTGGCTGCTCTGCTCAACTCCACGCACGGCGGTGCCCTGGTCATGGCCATGCACCGCCACCACTTCATCTCCTGCCCGCTCATGCGCCAGCTCTACCAGTACCACGTGAGTGCCTTTGGGAGCATTTCATAAAAGGGGTGAGGGAGAAATGGGAAATCTCTTTGGGAGCATTTCATAAAGAGGGGTGAGGGAGAAACGGGAAATCTGCAGGGAATCTGCTCTGCTGTCTGCACACTTTGTAATGCTCAGCTCAGGTTGCCTGGCCATGGGCATCTGGATGCAGGCTGGCCGCATTAGCCTGGCACTGCTGAGATTACCTGCAGAGTTAGTGTACCTTACCTAGCCTGGTAACTGTTTTTGGGATTTACAGCTGTAGGTCTCTGCTGGTTTTGGGATCCGTAGTCTGTGCTGTTCTGTAGCATTGGACATGTCTTGCAAGCCAGGGCATTTGCAGACAATTTGAGAGCTGAAGTCTAATTAATAGAGTCATAAAAGGATTTGGGTTGGAAGGGACCTTAAAGATCACCTAGCTCCAATTCCCCTGCCATGGGCAGGGGTACCTTTCACTAGACCAGATTGCACCAAGCCCATCCTACCTGGCTTTGAACACTCCCAGGGATGGGGAGTCCAGAACCTCTGGGCAACCTCTGCCAGTGCCTCCCCACCCTCATTGTAAAGAATTTCTTCCCAGCGCTCCATGCCACAGGACACTGCCTTCTCCTCGCTCTTCTTCAAAGTGCTCATGCAGATGCTGCAGTGGTTGGAGAACCCCGCCGTGGAGGATGGTCCCCTGCGAGCTCAGCTGAAGGCCTTTGCTGTGCAATACTCCTCAAGGCACAGGATCAGTGATGGTACTGGCACTGGGCAGCTTATGGGACTCAGAGGGGACAAAGTGGGACAAAAAAGAGACAAAACTGCACCTGGAGCAGGAAGTGTCATGGGAGGCCTTTTAGACAGCTGTCATAAGGAGTTACAGAAGTAGCACACTGTGCTGCAGAAACTCTTTGAGGCTGTGAACCAGTGCCTTAGCTCTGGGGGCTTGCAGTAGACACCTGGTAGCATCTTACCAAGCACAGCAGATCTCTCAGGGAAAACTTAAAATTTCTCAGGCCATGAATTCTGTGTGAGCTGTAGTTTTGGTAGATGAGCATGAAGGAGTGCCTCTGGAACAAGGTCACATCATGACTTGTAGAGTTGTTTATCATCTGCCGTCCCTTGGGAGCAGGAGTCTAACCAAGAGCTTGGGCATGGAAACCGGTTTGTGGTTACAGGGCTTCTTCTTAGCCATGTGTCCCTGTAACATGCAGGAGAGCTGCCAAGGCTTGTGGTGGCCATAAATGGCAGTAGAACGTATATTTGTATATTTGAGTAGTTGTGCCCTGGAGCCACATGGGGAATCTGTAGGAGGAAGATCTAATGTGGGGGCTGTTTCCTGATGCCAGTGCTGTGATTTTGTTACAGTTCGAGGTGGCTTCTTGCACCTCACAGAAGCTCTTTCTTTCCGTCGTGACCCGGACTTGATCAGCTCCACGGTCTGTGCCATCATTGCAACCCTGAAATCAGGAGAGAAGTGTAATGTGGAGCCAGAGCTCATCAGCAAAGGTATGGATATCCTTCTGCTCTCCTTTGCAGCAGCAGCTTGAACTTCCAGCTCAGCAAGGCAGTGCCTGCTGTGCAGGCTGTGGCAATCTGCTTTGTCCCTTGATCACAAAATGTGAACTGATCTAAGCTTGGCCCTATCTTGTATCACCTCCTTTCCCCCACTGTATGTGAGTTTATAAACCATGATCTGGGGCTGGGATTAAGTCTCTGAGCAAACTGTTGGTTTCCACTAACAAAAAGAGAAATGGAAGCCTACTATCCCAGATAAAAGTGGCTTCCCTCTTCCTCACTGAGCTGGCTATCAGGAATAATACTTGCAAGGTTCCATACCTTTCATCACGTCCTGGAGTTAATGAGTGGCATCTTTCTCCCTCTGCTAGTCCTTCAAGGTCTGATAGAAACCCACTCTCCATACCTGGAGGAGCTCCTGACTGTCCTCTTCTCAGCTACTGTTGAGACCACTGCCAGGTGTCCTGCCATGAAACCAATTGCTGTGGTGTGTTCCTTACTGCTCCAGGACAAAGAAGAAACACCAGTGAAGAAGGAGGTGGAGAGTTGCAGGTGAGTCAAGGCAGTGATGGGAATTCACTGATAGGCCTGGGTGCATGGTATCAGCAGTGACCCTGGCCTTGCTTTGTCCACAGTGCTGAATCAGCTTGGCCAGGGCCTGCCTCTGGTCTTCTCAATGACTGGCTGGAGATGTTGGATCCAGAGGTCATCAGCAGCTGCCCTGATCTCCAGCAGAAGCTACTGTTCTCCTGGAACAAAGTAAGAGTTGTTGGGCAGAGGGACTGCTGTGCTGAAACAACTTTCTAGGGTACTGACCTGCACCTGGAAACAGGGCAAGGGCTAGTTTTATGTTTTGCCACAGGTTACTGTAGAAGTTCCAAAGCAGTACAGGCTGACTAGGAGGACAGTTCTGTGCAAGGCTCACATTTCTCAGTGCAGGGTTTATATTTCCTCTTCCCTTTATATTTCCTCAGCTATGTTCTTTTAAGGACTTCAAAGTGCTTTACAGACATAGCACAGTCCCAGAACAACCCAGCCAGCTGTGTTTTCGTTGGTATTTTTGCAGACAGATCAATAGCTTGCCCAAAGTGCCATGCCAAAATTAAGGCTGAAACTGAATTTCACATCTGATGTCATGTTCTCTCAAAAAGTGCTGCCCTAAATCCTCATGCTGTCTGTGCTGTCTGCCCTCCTGGGTTGTCATCCTTCTGCAGTACACATGGCATCTCCTACACCCACCTTGCTACCAGGGCCTGTTCATTACATCTCCTCCTCTCTTGGTGCTTCCAGGCAGGGTCCCAGGTGCCCTCTTTCCGCCCATACCTCTTGGCTCTTCTGACTCACCAGTCCAGCTGGACCACACTGCACCAGTGCATCAGGCTTCTGCTTGGCAGGAACAGGGAGCAAAGGTGAGTCTTCTTTGTCAGGCCTAGCCAAGGGATTGAGTTGGGCAACTCTGTCTGTCTGAGAGAGAACAAGACCTGCCATGTTCATGATGTGTCTGCCAGGAGATGTAAGTCAGCCAAAAATAGACTTGGTGAGAAGGATGCAGATTTCAGTCCTGCTGATCTGTGTACCTTGATATAAATATTACCTACTGTTTGATGGAAGCAGCACATAAAGATTTGGCTGTGTTCTAAACAGGAAGTGCTAATTGTGGGTAATCCATCTTGCATTGCCCTTGTTGATAGTCTTTATGAACACAGGATTTGCAGGATGGCTTGGACAGCAAACTGAGGGCTGTCTCTGTACCTGGGCAGGCTCTGATGGATCTTTTGGTTGTACTAAACTCCATTTCCAGTCTTTCTCTAACCCTTTCATTACATCAGCCTCCCAGTTTTGATCTCTGCAGCAGCCCTAGCTCTCAGCTTCTATACACAGCTTTGAAATACTGAGGTTCCAGTGTAGTAGTGTTATTACAGTGATGGACCAGGAAATGCTAAAACCTAATAACAGCAATACTTCTAAAACTGGTAGTATTTCTGTTTATTATTTTATTCTTAATTTCTTGCTCAAAATTAAATGAATTTCTCAGTTCAAGGTAACTGCTGTGATAGGGACAGTAAGGTCATTGGTCTGATTGTACCAACTGTTTGTGTTGATGATCAACTCCTGGCCTTGGTGTATGGCTCCATGTATCCCCCCCACTTGCTGAATGCCATTTATTCTGTTCTGTACCCTGTGCTGTGCTTATTGCAACAACTATTTAGTCATAATCTGGGAACAGAACCAACCCCCTTCTTGGGACTTAATAGGTCCTATTTTTACATTTGCAGATGTTTCTTCACAGCACTCATCATGTTTAGTGATGCTTCCATGTGTTCATGTGCTGCCTGAGGGTTGTGTTGACTCTAATTGCAAATCTGTCTTCTTTTGTCTTCTGGCAGGTTTGACCCAACTGCATCCTTGGATTTCTTGTGGGCCTGTATTCACATTCCTCGGATCTGGCAGGGAAGGGACCAGAGAACTCCTCAGGTATTGATTCAGTTCTTCCAAGATTCCTATCTGGATGGAGTGAGAGGCAATGTTTTCACAGTGCCTGATTTTTACATGGCCAAGAGGTGGCTGGAGTGATTCAGGTGCAGTGTGCCAAGTTTGCTGCTTGTACCTCAGCTGACTACTTAGCTGCTCTGCTGTTACATATTACAGTGGCAATTTAGAGTCCAAAAAGCTGATAGGAACACATAAAGTTTGCCCACTTGGCATTTCCCCTGCAGCAGTTGCCACAATATCTGGTAAAGGCACAAGGCTAGAATGGCAAGCAAGCTAAAACTCAGCATGGGATAATTGCCATTTTACAAAGAAAAGGAAGCTGTGTCTCTTCTCCACAGAATTTCTTTGGTTTGGTGACTGAATTAAGCTTTCTGACCCATCACCCATGCTGAGATGGAACTAAATGAAGAAGAAGAGGGGTATTTGGGGTTGTGATTCTTTCAGAGCTCTAGATACAGGGCAGTTCTTAAGTGTGGTTCTAAGATGTTCCATTCCAGTCAGGGAAGGTGTGAGTAGAAGGAACTAAGGATCTTGGGATTGGGTATGGAGTCATTTGGGGTGTTCTCTTGCATTACAGAAGCGCCGTGAGGAATTTGTGCTCCACCTGAAGGCATCAGAACTGATCAGCATGGTGGAGCTGATCCTGGCTGAAGCAGAGACCAGATACCAGAACACTGACGAGGCCTCCTGCACACTCATCCAGTCTCGACTGCCATTGTTGCTCAGTTGTTCTCATGGAGACCTTGAGAACATCAAAAAAGTAACAGAATATTTGACCAGCTGCATCCAGCAGTGGGGAAGCAGGTGAGGGTGCCAATGAGGAGCATTGTCTGCTGGATTTGTAGTTCTTGGCCACAGGCAGGCTTGTAATGGTGAGACTTGTCAGTATGTCTTCATTAAGAATATCACATTCCAGAGCCTGTATGAAAGTGCACACTATCCTCCCTGAGGTTTGGGGGAATAACAAGTGGTTTTGAGTGGTACTCAGCCCTGGAAGCTGACTTCAGAAGTGAAATTTAAGGGCCCTTTTGCTTTTAGGACTTCAGAATTAAATTCTTGACATTCTTGGGTTTTTTTCTTTTCTTCTTTAAGGCAATGGTTATTTTTAATTACTAGTTCCTAACGTGGGATTTCTTGTCTACTCATCCCTTGAGTCACTGCTTGTAATACATCCTGCTTCTGACTTGCTTTCAAAGCTGAATGGAGACCAAATTGTTTCCTAACAGCTATTTTAAGACTGTGGAAAGAACAGGAAGATGATATTTTTGTGGCAGTGAAAGGAGCTGACCTAATTCCAACCTTGCTTATGGTGATATTAGGAAAGATTCTAAGTAACTGTTGCTTTCTACTGCCTCCCAGTACAGACTATGTCAGGGATCTACAGGGGTTTCAGGTGTGTAGACAACATGTTGGTTAGTGTGGATAGTTGTGGTTCTGACTTCTTTTCCAGTTGGGATGGGGCTGACTGTGAGTACCACATGCAGGAACTCTGCACTGGAGCTGTAAGCAGAGCTTTTTTGTCCTATGCCCTTTGGAACTGCAGTTTTCTAACTCCAGATGGCCTCATGATGGATCCCCATAGACTGTGGATGGATCTCTGTAGGAAGTGAATGATTTGAGTTGTTCAAAAGAAGCAAAAACTTAAAAATCACTGGTTGAGATTAGTCATGTCTGTGTTTTCACATGCTCTGTTTGCCACATGCAGGAGGGCTGTTACTAATCTGATGGGTCTGGGGTGTTTTCTGGTTGAACTAATGTAGTATCCAGTGCCTGACCTCTCCCTTTTTCCTTTAGTTCTGTGGGGAAATGCTGCCAGGACCTTCTGCTGCAGATATACCTGCAACTACCTGAGCTCCTTGTGCCTATGCCTGAGATGCTTCTTACCAGTGAAGGAGCCAGAGACAGCAGCACTTGCAAGGTAAAGTTAGAGGTACAGGAAAGCCCCTTTCCAGTTGTGTATGCAGAATGGATGCTACCTTGATGCCCACTTTAGAAGGTGAGGGCTGGCAAAACCTTCCTGGGTGACTTTGGTTTCTTTATTTTGCTTTTCTGTTACCCCATCCCTGCCTGCACTCTCCAGAGCAGAGAATTCTGGTGTGGTTTATTTTGCAGTGTCCTTCTATAAAATAATCTAAGCTCCACAAGCTTGTGTGTGCCAAAGGCTTCTGTAAGGCACAAGTGTGCAGGCATCTGATCCTGCTTTGATGTCTGTAGGGACTGTGGGCTTCAGATCCCATGCCAGCTGGAACGCTGCATCTGCTCACAGATCCTACCTGAAAATAATTTCTGTTAACCCCCCTGTGTAGCTGGAAAGGAATTGGGAAACACTGCTGGAGAGCCAGGGGCTGGTTTGTACATTAAACTTCTTAACAGTTTGCTCATTATTTTTCTTCCAGCTTGATGCCCTGGTTCACAGATTCATTAACCTCCTTGCAGACACCAGTGACTCCAAGTCCTCCGAAAGCCGCGTGTGGGATGCCAATATGGCCTGCAGGAAGTTGGCTGTGGCTCATCCCATCCTCCTCCTTAGGTACCTCTCTCTCCCTGTGTGTGGCTGGGGCTTATTGAAAAGCATCCACCCTTGTCCTAGAAAGGGAACAAACTTGCAGCAATCACAATGGTGGTGAGAGAATTCACCTTCATGTACAGAAGTCAAGAGAAAAGGCAGCAAAGTGACATGTTTTACAATGAGGCAACACCTTGTGTCTGTCAGGAAATAATTTTGGGATTGGAGGCTAGGAAACAGAATATGGCTGGGAAATGGGGCATGCTGAGTCTGTCTCTACAGGGATCAAGATAAGAACTCTGAGAAGGGATAAGGGATTTTGCCTTCCAGGAGCTGAGGTAACAGTAACTTTGAAAGATCTAGGCCTAGATTTTCTTGTTTGGTGTTTCAGGCACTTGCCAATGATTGCAGCACTGCTGCACGGCCGCGTTCACCTCAATTTCCAGGAGTTCAGGCAGCAGAACCACTTGACCTTCTTCATCCATGTGCTGGGGATCCTGGAGCTGCTCCAGCCGCAGGTGTTCCAGAACGAGCACCAGGCGGCACTCTGGGACTGCCTCCTGTCCTTCATCCGCCTGCTGCTGGTAGGAAAATCCCTGCTTCCCTCCCTGTGCCGGCTGCTGGCCACTAGATGGGGAAGCTCGTGTAACACAGGGCCAACCTTGGTGCTTCTCGTTTGAAGGGGAAGCCTTCCTAAATGCCTAAGAACAAAAAAGTACATTAAGTACTTTAAAGAGCTTGAAGAGGAGGTGGGAGATGAAGAAACTGCTCCCTGGTACCCAGAGGTGCAGAACGGGCCAGTGCATTGCTGCTGTTTTTTGGTTAACTCTCACCTTCTTGATCCTTTTCCAGAACTACAGAAAATCCTCACGGCACCTGGCTGCCTTCATCAGCAAGTTTGTGCAGTTTATCCACAAGTACATCACGTGCAATGCCCAGGCAGCTGTCTCCTTCTTGCAGAAGCACTCGGATCCACTCCAGTAAGCTTCCTTATGCCTGTTAGCCCATGCACAGTCACACTGCCAGGAGCTAATCAGACAGAAGACAGCAAGAGGATGTGACAAAGTAGCTGCTAATATGGCACTTTTTTACCCTTGGCTCCCTTAAGTCTCCACTGAAATGAGCAGCATATCTCTTCTTTATAGGTGAAAATTGAGCCCAAGGAAGTCACATAATGACTTTAACTCACATAATGGCCTAAATGTTATAGCAAGGTATTATAGTGCCCTGCAACCTTTCCAGAGAGGTAGCTGGAGAGTCTTCCCCAGAGCAGTGGCTGCAGGGTTCCACCTACAGATATGTGGGGAAAATGCATTTGAGTTCCAGTTATGAAGAAAGGAAGAATCTTGTTTCTGCTTCTGAGAAACTCTGTTTCAGTGTACATATCTGTGCTCATGCCCTTATTGCTACTGAAAGCCAAACACACCACCTCTTTTTCTCAGTGACCTGTCATCAGACAACAGTGACCTAGCAATGCTGAAGTCCCTCCTGGCTGGGCTGAGTCTGCCTAGTAAGAGTGGCATCTTGGACAGGGGCTCTGATGAAGAGAAGGATGGTGAGTCTGGGCAGGAGAAGAGTTATTCCAGCTGGTGAACCTGCACTCTGTTTTGTGGAATAAGTGTTTTTTTTTGGGGTGTATACTGTGCTTGTAACAGCTCAGTGTGTTTAGAGTGGAGAATGGCACTTGTATGCTCAGCAGTTGGGAACCAGTATTTGGGATGGGTTAATTTGTTTTCCTGTCAGTGGTATCACTACTGGAGGAGAACAGCCCTTAACAAGGGTGAGTTTCCTGGTCGTGGATTTTGCCCTTTTAATCCACACTTAAGGATTGACCTGTTGGGGGGACTCTAAGAGTGCATCCCTTCTTCCACTGTTTACAGCTTGCACAGCTTGCATGGGAAAATTATTCAGTATTAAAAGAGCTTGCAAAGCTTCCTCCTCAGTGTCAGCTGAGGGGGTTACAGGAGGTGCAGTGAGATTAGAGACAGTGAGAGCCAGGAATCGTATCTCAGCATTGCTGGTGGCTCATGATACACCACTGCATGGGTAGGGAATACTGGCCAGTGCACAGGCTGTCAGGAGTGGCCTGCTCTCTCTCTCTCTCTCCCCAGATGAAGCAGCTGCTGGCTCTCTCCCCCTGGTCAGCGTGTCCCTCTTCACTCCCCTCACGCCGACTGAAATGGCCCCGTATATGAAGAGGCTCTCCAGAGGCCAGACAGTGGAGGGTGAGTGAGGACCTGCTGTGCAAAGACACAGGGCAAATGCAGACATTTGTCAACCTTGTTACTTATCTGTCAGCAGCAGCCTGGTTTCCTGTTTCAATCTTGTGTTTGGAAGTCAAAAGCAGTTAGGATGTTGTTCCATTTTTGGATTAACTTGTCTGTAGCCTCCTGTGATTCTGTGACAGAGGCTTCCTCTGATTCTGTTATCACTTAGCTCAGCAGTACTTCAATGGCCTTCTAGGCCATTTGAGATTGGCCCTTTTGGGCCATTTGATGGCCCCTTTGAGGCTCTTCAAGGGTCTTTAAGCATTTTGGGAGATAGTATGAGTAAATCAAGGAGTGCTGCAGTTCAAGCCAGGTCTGAAGTGCTGATAGGAGTGAAATACCAAACTGATGAGAAGCAGGATTTGTTAGAAATCCCCAAATGGCCTTCATGGAAGAAAACCATGTTAACCTGGCATATGGGAACAATAATCTTCTCCAAAGGTCTTCTGAATAGACAGGTGTCCTGTGTTCAAACCTGAGTTGTGACAGTTTTCTTCCAAGGTAGAATAGGACAAAAAAGTCTTTCCTGTACCGTGTTTTTTAAAGAGACACTCTGTGAAGGTCTTTAGTTACAGAAGAAAGTGTCCTGAAACTGAAACCTCTCACCCCATTGCATTCCTTCCTCTGCCTGGGCACGTTGGGATGTGTTCATCTGGCACATCCCTGGTCTCCTTTCTGAAGAACTGCCTACCTATTACACTACCTTTGTGTGCAAGTGAGAAAACTTGATGGCTTGGGAGATTTGTTTTGTGTGGAAACAAAAAAGATTCTTTGCTGGATCAGTGAATTTCAGTCACCTTTTCAACCTATGTCTTCTCCCAGACATCCTGGAGGTGCTGACAGACATTGATGAGATGTCCAGACGGAGGCCAGAAATTCTTGCCTTTTTTGCTGTGAGTATTGGTGTCTCAAACTGCCACTGGAAGGAGGAGATTCTTTTCACCTGGGTCTGTTGCACAGCCAGCTTAAGCACTACCCTTCCTCTGCTTTTTGGGTAGTTGTTGCAGCTCCTTAGGAGAAAAGTGTCCTCAGTTAGCCCTGCTGAGGGCAGACAGTATTTCCCTCCATTGCATACTGCCTCAACTATCATCTGCTTTATGTCAGAGGAAGAATTAAACCTCTGTCCTCTTCCCAGGGCAAGGAGAGAACAGAACAGAACAACTCTGTTGAATAAGCTGGAAACTAGGGAAAACTCAGCTGTCCCACATGAAATAAGATTACAGAAGAGTACTTTAAAGCATTCAAAACCAGGATAATCTGTCTTACAAAGAGGGATTTCTGGGGTCAGGCAGTACCTGCTGGATTTGTGCTGGGCTGGATTGGTGTGGAGGGAGAGTAATGCCAGTCTGAGGAGTTTGTGCTCCCTGAATGGCCCTGTGATCCACATTTGTCCATCTTTCAGACAAACCTCCAGAAGCTGATGAGTTCATCAGAGGATTCCTGCCGAAACCTGGCCTTCAGCCTGGCTTTGCGCTCCATCCAGAACAACCCCAGGTGAGCACCACTGGAACTGGGGCTGTGCTGGCTGATCTGGGCTGTACTGACCCTGTCATGTTTCACTCCAGCATTGCTGCAGATTTCCTGCCCACCTACATGTACTGCCTCGGCAGCCGAGACTTCGAGGTGGTGCAGACAGCACTGAGGAACCTGCCTGAATACACCCTCCTTTGCCAAGGTACCTGGAGATCAGCCACCTTTGGGCCATGGTTGGCCTCACAAGGGTCAAAGCTGGGATCCTGTGCTGGGAACAGCTCCCCTGGGAAGTTGCCATGGATTGCTGTCAGTCTATCAATATTATCAATACTACAATATACTATCAATACCAATAGTAGTTTTGGGCTGAGCTTCACAAGGGGGATTTGTCATAGAGACAAAGAGGGGCTTCCTTGAAGTAGATTTGCTCCCTTACAGTTTTCTCTGACTTGTGACCTCTCACATGATCACAAACCCACCGAGCTGTTAGAGGGGGGATTGTGCCAAGTTCTTATGGAAAAAGAGATTTCTCATATGGCTGCAAATGCTCACCCAGTGGTTGTTGGTAGATTGCTCTTGCACATGGAGCCCTGGGGCCAGTCCTCACTCTGCTTTTCCCTTTCCCAGAACATGCAGCAGTGCTGCTGCACAGGGCCTTCCTGGTGGGCATGTACGGCCAGATCGACACCAGCTCTCAGATCTCAGAGGCCTTGAAGATTCTGCACATGGAGGCCATGATATGAACACGTGGTTCTGGGAGTTCCACTTCCAGAGGAATTAATTTAATGGATTCATCAGCTGCATTACAGCCCTGTAAGAAGAACAGTGTATTGCAACCCATGTGCTGGAGGATCAAAGAGGTGATGTGGCAGTCCAGACTGCTGGAAAAGAAGAAGGTGCTGACTGAAGATCAAAAAGGGGCAAGGATCAATCTGGCTGGCTAAAATGCCATTATTGTGGGAGAAAAAAACTCCTAAACGTTGTGCCAAACAGGGACCACTTCCTTCACAGGATCTTGGGACAGTGGCTGTCAGTTTGTTGTTTGGGTTTTTTTGTGCCTCCAAGAAGGCAGAACTGCTGGGAGAGCAGAAGGGAGTGAGTGATGGCCCTTGCAATTGAAGTGTCTGCACTCTCTGTGTTAGAGAGAACATGCAGATTTGTGCAGGGGGAGAGACCACTTTGGTGTCTGGGGGTGGGTGTTTTTTTATTTTATAATTAAAATTCGCTTTGTTTCCATTGTGCTTTCTCTGCTCCCTTGGGCATAGCTTGACATCCCTCACCCTGTCTTCAGTCTCTTCTTACTCTAGACAAAGCATCTCTGGAAGACCTGTCTCCATGGCCAAGTGCTCACAGGGCTGTCTAGGCCTTTTACAGGATATGCAAGAAATGGAGTAGATTTGGAAGGGTCAGTGTGGTACCATGGATGAGTTAGGTCAGTACCAACTGCTGACTGGACAACTTCTAAGAGGTTCCTTGGAAAACTTTTGTTTAAAAACAAATAAAACAGACTTGTTGGTACATCTGCAAACATCCCAGCAGCTGGCCACTGTCACAGTGGAGGCTTTGAACAAGCAACTGGGTTTCCTCTTTGGGATCTGCCAGTTCCTCCCTGTGACTCTTTTGACCACTGCTCTCTGGTCCTTGCCTGCTGATAGGGGTGATGGTTTATTTGCCAGCTGTCATTTGAGGACAGGAAATCTTCCTTTCCCCTGCTCCAGAGAAATTCTTGCTCCGTGTGCTTGTTCTCCAGCCTCACTTAATTCTAATCACCAGTTTGTTCTCCTGTCATTTGTCTCTATTCCTCTGGTGCTCCACTTGTTAGTAGAGAAACACTGTAGTATAGTAATGACAAACATCCTGGAGGAATTTTATCTGTATCTTCTTGCTCATGGCAGGGACAGTTGTGACCTCATAGGTGGCTGGGTGGGGAAATATTGTCTGTTCTTGCACAGGAGGAATACCACAGCTGAGCACTTTAGCTGGTGTGTCAAAATATGAATGAATGTCCAGCTGGCTTTGCAAAGAAATGGAGAAGAAAAGGGGGAGAACTGAACCTCCCATCAACTCTAAGTAGCCTTGTCTTTAAGTAGAGATTAGAGTCATCAGTTATGGATGCAACATGCTCTTTTCCTCAGCAGCATCTGCTTTGCATCCAGAGCCACTACTGTGGCAATTAGCTCCATATAAATTATGTGGAGGAACAGCTGAAGGATCAAGTCAGTGGAATGGGTTTCCTGAGGGGCTCAGTGACAGCAGGATTAACGCCTGTCCAAGGGGAGCCAGTAATCTCACTGGGAACCCTTACCACACATCATTAAGGCCCTGCTCAGTTTGTCAGAGCAGGGAGGTGCTTCTGTTGGTGCTGCTGTGGGCCTAGAGCAGCTGGGAACTTGTGGGACTTCCTGGAAAAGGGCTTTTAAGGACTTTGAGTCAAGGAGCAAGGAAGATGTCCCAAGACTGTTATTGTGCAAAGACAGTGAGTCAAACACGATAGTGGTGCTTTGGTAAAGATCCTCTCTGCAGCTGGGGTTTTCCAGAAATTCCACTCTGGGGCTGCAACTAGGAACATTTACAGGCAAAACCAAACAATGTGGCTGGTCCCAAATTGTCCTGTGTCTGTTTTGCAATGCCTGTGGTGAGCAGACCTGCTCCAGGATGCCTGGGTCACAGGAGCAGGGCACGCTTGGATGTTGGCAGAACTACTTCATGACCTCCCAGTCCAGAGCAGACAGGCTTTGCAGAGCTGTGTGGAAAGAGATGTGTCTGGGAAGGTGGAAGGAGCATTTCTTTAGCAGCAGCAGCAATCACCTTTTGGGAAATCAGGAAATGAAGTCAAATGGAGATGATGAGGGTGGAAGTTACTCTGCAGAACTAAGACTTCCCTTAGATCTCCCAGTCCAAAAGTCAGCATCTGTGATTTGTTGATCTCTCCTTTTCGCTGTGTTGAAGGCTCCCACAATACATTTTCTCTGCTGCCATCCTCTGCTTGGACCCAGTGGAGCTAAGCAGGTTGCCTTGGCTTGAAGCACATCATCAAAAACAGATCAGTGCTAAAAACAGGGCTGTCAGAGGGAGACACAGCTCAGGGCAGGGGCCCATCCCTGCTGTCGGGGAAGGCAGCCGTGACAGCTCTCAAATGGTTGGTGACAGTGCTACTGATGCCCTGACACTTGCCTGCCTGGAATCTGTGCTCTGTAATTTCCATCTTTGCCTGGCTGAGCACCTCCTCCCCTCCCATCCTGGCTGAGCTGACAGTGTCACCCTTCATGGCTCATCCCAGGCTCCTCCTGGGGCTGGGGCCATCTTCTGTGTCTTCAAGAGCTGGTGCCTTGATCAGAAGAGGAGTGATGAGGACGTTTGCAGGGTCTTGCCTGGCCAAGCCATGAGGCCCCATGACTCAGTGCCAGTCACTGCTCCCATCTGCCTTACAGGCAGCACATCCCAAACTGGTGCAAAATGCTTGTTTAGACACTTTTACCATCATCTCCTGTAGTCAAGAGCTTTCTAAAGAGAACTGGGCTGCCACAGCTGGTGTGGGGCTGGGGAATGTGCTTAGCACTGGCTCATGGGGAGGCTTTTTGTCTTCTCAGATACTCTGGGAATTCCTTGCCAGCTGTAGAGGGAGGTATGGTGGGGAAGAGAAAACTGGCCAGAGGTTTGTTTCTCATTCTGGGGCTGTGCCCAGCTCAGGACAAGGCTGGCTCTTGCACATGATGGACCTTCACTGCTTGGCTGGGCACAAGTGGGCATCTCTGAGCTGCCCATACCACACACCTGCCAGGCCCTGTGTGGCTGGAATTGTGGCCCCTCACTGTGCCAATGTCCTGGGGGTTTGTGGCTTTTTGACACAGCTCTGGGCAAGGTTGTGCATCCCAGGAACTGTGAGGGGAGCAGCATGTAAATTTGGTGATGAGCAGGGTGTGACTAAGCAGGGAGGTGCCTGCCTGTTCCTGCCTCGGTGGCTGCTGCCTCTGGCACATGCTGGGCTTTGGGGAGCTGGACAAGTCCCACCACTGAGCTCAGAGGAGAATCTGCCCAACCTGCAACACCAACAGCAGAAGCACAGGGAGAGGTGTGCAGGTAACAGCCACCAACTGGCTAAAGGCTGATGTTGTGCCAGCCATGAAAAATGAGAAAGGGTAAAGAGAAGCCTCACCTTGCAAGGAGCAGCAGGCAAGAAGTCTTGTGCAAAATAAAAAAGGAGAGGAAACCTCTCCTTTTACCTGGTGTCTGTGAGTGGAGTCTATTCCCAGGACTGCTCCCTGGGGCCCTGCCATCCTCTTCCTCCAGCCAACCTCATCTGTGACTTCCATCAGTGACAAATGCAATCCTGGCCCTGCCTGCCCTCAATTAACTTCCTTCTGGCCATACCACAGTTCAGGACAGTAGGGTTCACACTTAACTCGAGGATTTGTTTGCTAAAAGCTAAAAATGGTAAGACTTTTGTTAACTTTAGGAGTGTCAAAGCCAGCCCCATGCCAGCTAAGTAGCCTGGCTGCTGTGGGGTAGCATTTGCCTGAGGTGGACTGTTCTCTGTGTTGCCTGTCCTTGTGTTTAGATAATTTGCCCCTAAAGTAGCAGAATATAGAGCTTGAAATTTCCCATCATTTTAAAATCAGAAGACCTCTATAGCAGCATATCTGCCTGTCCCGTGTTGCTGGTGGTGTTTTGGTATCAGCCTGTTTGCAGGAACACCCGTCTCTAACACAAGAAGATACTGGCAAAAAATGTCAAGACCCCCAGCAACAATTTAAAAATTAATTAAGCTACAGTAGGCCAGTCATTGCTGGGTAATTATTAAGCTGTAAGAATTGCTAATTGTCTTATTAGCATTAAGCAATTATGCAAATAATGGAAAACATACCATAAGAGTAATAAAATTACCTCCCTCTCTCGCTCTCTTTTATTTTTTTAACCAATAATGATATTCAAAATCAAAAGTGATGCATATGGTTTTATTGTGAGTATCTTTGGAGAGGAGTGAGACCTCTAAGGGTGCTCAACCCTTAAGGGGCATCCCAAAAGACATCTACCATGAGTTCTCTTGCAGAGCTTGTGGTGCCCACACCAGGCCATCCCCTGGTTCTGCACCCACCAAGGCACCAACACAGGGACTCAGAGTGGCCAGGACTGGAGAGTCACAACTTTACACTCTCATAGATGTTCTAGGGGAGTCCCTGTTCTCCCCCTAATAAAGCACATAGTGCTTCAGGTTAGGTCTGGGTGAAAACAAGGCAATTTATAGTTTTTCTGTCAATTCAGTGCAGAAGTGGAAAGTTCTGGCCTTTAGAGTTGCTTTGTCTCAAGGATTTTATTGCTATGAAGTTCATAACCTGAGGTAAGAGCTGGCTTCTTTTCCAGGTGAGGTTGCAGCTGGATTTCAGGGTTCAGGAATAAGCTGAATGATGAGTAAGTGCTTTTGTGTTCCTTGAAACAAGAAGAAGCCCTCACTTACCCTCACTCCCCGGAACAGGAAATTTCACTTACTCATGTCTGCAATGGGCCTGGAAAACATGAAGAACATGAACATGCTTTTTTGCTTCAGCACGTTCACACTGTTAATCACTAACAAATTTTATTGTTTCTACAGGCTTTAAATTCTGCTTTACTGATAAGACACAGCATTTCAAAGTGCCCAAGCCAGTTCCTGCTCCAGGGTGTGTTCTGCTCCCATGGTGGTGCCTTGATAAGCCTGTGGTCACTTCACCCAGTTGCATGATCCAAGCAGGTTTTGGTCTGCAAAACACACCTTTGCTTTCACTTTCTGATAAAAATGGGGATGTTTGCAGCTCCTGGAGGACCAGAGAGAGTGTTCTGCCATGGCAGTGCAAAGACTGGGGATCACCATCATCTGTTTCCCCTCCTTGTCAGACAAGGGGAGATCACCTTATGAAATAAATACCACCCCCAACCCTCTTGGAGTGTTCCTTTCAGCTCCCTGGGACTGGTGACCCACCAAGCTGCTGGTTATGCCCTTTTCATTTTTCCTATCACCTGGTGTGTAGGATGCAGGATGTGAGCAACCTCTTATCTTTGTTGCCTGGAAACAACTTTCTGAAATCACCCTTTAGCCTGTCCCTCATTTTACTGCATTTGGGGGCAGAAAAGCCAGCAGGACATCTGGCTGGTGGGCAGGAGGGACAAGGGGGAGAGACTTCTTTCTGTTTTGATGAGATATTTTATTATACCTAGGTGATAGGACACTCTTTTTTCTGATGCTCACTGGTTTTGATCCTTTGAGATTTTAGGATAATGGGTTTACCATTTATGAGCTTCTAAGGGGGATGTGTTGCAGAGAGATTTACCCAAGTGCCTTTTCCTGTAACTTCACATTTCTCTTTCATCTTGGAAGAATGGAAAAAGTGGAAATTCTCGTTCAGACTTGAATTTCATAATAACTTTTTCTCTGCTACTTTTACAGGTCAAACTAGTCAGACTCTGAGGGGAGGCAGGTATCATGTGGAAGCATTTCTGTGTGAGTAGCTGTGAAATTGTTGGGGCTTTCTTTTTCCCTGTTTGGGGCCTTTCCATCTCTGTGGAGTCAGCCTGGCTGCCTTCTGGGAAGAGAGAGCTGATGAGGCATGTCACTGATGAGACAAATGCTTTTTCCTTCTTGTTTTAAATCCCTCAATTTAATTCAAGCCATTGGCACGGGGATGTATGAGAGCTCTTGGCTACAACACACACTTCCTATTGTTGGGAGCGAACAGCCCTGCACACAGCCTGAGGCAAAATTATGAAGTAGCTCAATTTGATCAGCTGATTTCTCACAATAGTTAAAAGACGTGATTTTTTTCTATCATGTTACGCTCTCTTATGAGAAAATAAAAAAAGCATCACTTGATTCTCAGCTTCATCAGACCCCACATTTCCTGATACAAGGAATTGGCCCTTCCTCCCCTTGAGTCTTCAAGCTGACAAATGTTGGTTGGGTTTTTTTGGGCCTAGTCAGATATTTAAGTTTTTTCTCTCCTAATGGTAAAATCCATTTGTTGCTGCATATGGGAACCAGGATAAATTTAAGAGGTGATGGCAGAGTAATCCCCACTGGTCATAGTCATAGCAACTGTCAGGAAACACCAGCATTTCTCTGGTGCAGCCTGGTATCTAAGAAGAGAACTGAAAAGGACTGAGGAAAAGAAGGAAGAGTGTCTATAAGTAGAGAAGAATAAATCAGTCCATGTCTGTGGATTGCTGCTCCAACAAGCTTCCAAACACAGCAGGGGAGCAGGCACTGTGCTGCAGGACACACTTTGCTCCATGAGCCAGATGTGCATCACAGGTGGGAGATCTCACCCAGCAGCTCTGGGGAAGGCTCAGTGAGCAGGGGCAAGGTCTGCAAAATAGGGTAAGGACCTATAAGTCTCCCTTGAAGGAAAAAGTGTAGAAAGGAGAGGTACAATGCAGAGTAAGGATTTGTAAGCATCATCCCCTGAGGAACATCCTCAGAGAAGAGGAGCTGTGGGTAACAGGCAGCTGCACAGGCAGCTCTGCTCCCTTCCTGCCCCGTTCCTCTCAGTGTGTGTTAGTTTACCTGTTAGTGCATTAAAGGCTCATCATAGCTGCAAACTCCCACAGAGCTCTCCTCCAGAGACTGGACAAGTCTCTGCTGCCTGTACTTTGGAAAGCCATTATTGGGCCAGCAGTAATACCCTTACTGTATTAGCAAACTCCTTCAGCAATGTCATTTTAATCACCTTAGTGGATAATGTGGACCTGATTCTGCTGGTGTACCAAGGGCTGTTCCTCCAGACTAACCCTCTCTTGGGATGCACAGCTTGGAGCCAGCAACTAATAGTTTCTTCTTCTGGTGTCTGCAAGCCTGGATTTGTGGTCCAACCATCCTGGTGAAAAATAGGGCTCAGTGCAGGGAGGGATGAGGTGAGACATGGTGGCCTGTGGCACACAGGAAATCACAGCTGCTCTGAGCCCAGCCTGGCTTTCCACTCTGTGGGTCTGTGTCCCCTGCCACCCAGCCCCAGCTGCCCCTTCCCAAAGCACAGGGTAATGAGAAGGGGCTAACTGCATTGACTCATTGAGCTGGGTTTGTTAAAAGACAGATTGTCATGTTAAACAAATATAGTTAAAAAAAAATTAAGTCTCATTCCCTGGGCCGTGCCCCATCTGGGCCATTAAATCTGAAAGGGGTAAGTACAGCTGTGTCAAAGCTGCACTCAGGAGCTGATTTTCACTGTTTGTATGATGGCAACTGGCAACCACTCCATTTCCAAACCTCATTTCCTTCTCCTCGTTTCCCAGAGCTGCACTGTGTCGATGGAAGCGCAGCAGGGGATGCACAGTGCTAAACAGAAACTCCACAGACACATCCAAACCCAGCGCTTCCTCTTTATTTCTCACCAAACCCTAAGGTACCTGAGGATGGGAAGGGCTGCTCACTGTTAGCCAGGCTTTTTGTAAATGATACTATTTTATCAAAGGTGTTGTGGAAATGTGGGACAGCTCATCTTTCAGGGCTCCAGCAAGTGTCTTTTTTCAGGGAAGTGAGGGGTAAAAACCCAACTTTGAGTTAATCCAGCATTTTTTTTTTGATCGGTCCCTTGGTAGTCTGATTAATTTTGAGTGCAGATGTTTCTGCTTTCCATCACAGAATACACCCAGGACCTGGGAGCAGCCTCACAGTTCTGTATTTCCTCCTCACCACACCACTCTTGTTACGGTTGTACAGCAACATATGCTAAGGCCTTATTACAAGGGATTCCTATAAATGGCATAAAGGATTAATAATGTATTTATAACACAACTTTTTTTTAGTATAAAGTGATCTATAAATTTGTAATAAATGTTTTATAATGTTTTTGTAGCCTGTTATAAATGATAAATGGGAGACTATAGATGCCACATCAAATATTCATGCTGCATTGTGTGCATTATTATGCCATTACTGTTCAGGAAACCATTAATAATAAAGTGAATGGAGATGTAAAAGTTGCTGACATGCCCAGCAAGCCATTTATAATGAAATGTATAATCCTTACCATAAAGTAAATACATTGGCCAGTGATTGTTGATGAAATGGAAACACTCTGAATTATTTGTGAGGTATTTATATATTAATGTATATTATCCATATCATGTCACAGAAACGCCGTTAATATATTATATGTATTATTGATTATTTTTCCCTAATTTATAGGCAGCTGTTTAAGTGTTACCTTGTCTCTTCTCGTGTTTTGCCAGCTGCACGAGGTCTGCTGAGTTATTTTCTGGGATGCGTGCGCTGCGGGGCAGCTGTTGCGAGCTGGCCATCGCAGCGCTGGAGCGAGCCCAGCGGGGCAGGACGGCAGCGGGGCCGCCTTCCCGTCCCTCACCCAGCCAGCCCAGGGCGGGGAGGAACCCGCGGGCCTTTTCCAGCCTGAAGGATTCCATGATTTCACGGCACTGCCGATGCCTGATGCGCTGCCCCAGCAGGGACAGACCCCCTGCTCCCGGCTGGCTTCCCTCTCTCGCCACGGGGAGACCTCTGCGCAGGTTCTGGGCAGGTTCTGGGCAAGTTCTGGGCAGGTTCTGGCAGCCGAGCTTCGTCCTCCCTCCTCCTCCTCCTCCCCGTTCTTCTCTCTAGGGCGGGAGAGGGGCTCTGAGTAGGGCACCACTCGCACCTGGTGTTACTCGGTGATGCTGGGGATGTGTCCGCCCTCCAGCTCAGGATTATCCAGCGGACACTTACATTTAGGTGCCTTATAATGCTTTTTAACTTTTTTTCCTCCAAACGGGGAGAAAACATCCCTCCCAGTGACTGTGATTCACGCCTCGCCTGGTGGCCGCCGCTTCGGGCAGGACGTTTTGACGTTTCTGTGTGGGAGCAGAGGGAATTTCCCTCGCCCTTCGTGAGGGCTCCCCGGTGCTCCGGCTGCCGGGGGTGCCGCTGCCCGCTCCCTGAGGCGAGGCGGCGCCTTCTCCGCCGCTTCTCCGCCCCTGATCCGCCCCTTTCCCCGCCTCCCGCCGCGGGTCCGGCC
>WBNO01027097.1:298227-468752 GCA_013400575.1 Peucedramus taeniatus | reverse complement strand
GGGGCCGGGACCCCCCGCTCGCGGCCCGGGACCCTCGCTGGGCTGTGGCCATCCCGCCGTCCATCGAGCTGCGGGCCCCGTGTCCTCCCTCCCCGCAGAACCCTTGCTGGGTGCAGCCATCCCGCTGTGGATGGGCTGTGCCCATCCCGCCGTCCATCGAGCTGTGGATGGGCTGTGCCCATCCCGCCGTCCATCGAGCTGCAGACCCTGGGTTCCCCATCCACCCAAGAACCGTCTCCAGCTGTGGCTATCCTGCCGTCCATCAAGTTGTGGATGGGCTGTGGCTGTCCTGCCATCCATTGAGCTGCGGACCCTGGTCTTCACCTTCCCTGGGCTCTTGCCCTTCCTGTGGGCACATCACCAGCAGCATTCTGCTCACACCCACGCTGAGAATCTCCAAGAGAAAAGCTCTGTTCTCCCAGCCTACATGCTGTTTTTTTCCATACATTTTTCCTTTTTCCCTTTTCTTCCCTCAGTAGCTGGATTATAAATGTTCCAAATGCGTCCTTTCCATTGCAAAACAAGTTCAGGCACTGATCTTTGGGGCAGCATTTCCTTCTTTGCCGTTGTGTTTGCTCTGGCTGGGCTCTCCTCACTCAGCCCAACAGCAGCGCTTACAAGTCGTGAGGCGAGGGCTATTTAAACAAAATGCAGTAAAAGGGCAGGGCCCCACAGCCACTGGATTCCTGCACATCCTTGTTTTTCCCGTCTGGAGCTCTGTCTGTGGGAGCTTGAGTGCTTTTCATGCCTTGCTAGGGCCATTGCTGGTGCCCTGTGGGTTTTGAATTGTCCCTGCCCAAATGTTAACATCTGGGAAGGTGAATGGCCAAAGGGAGTCATAGATCGTGCTTCATAGTTGGGGTTTTTTGAGTTTGATTTTTTTGTTCTTCTGGGCCCTTTGAGATGGTGAGATTGAGGGGGAAGATGAAGTCAAGGGAGCACTGGAAAGAGTACCCAGGAGTATTGATTTAAGCATTAGGTCTCTCCTGGTCAGATGTGCCCATCTGGGTGAGGAACAGATTGGGTGGTCTCTACTGCAGTTTTCCTCCTGTCCTGTGTATTCTCCCTTTTTCTTCATGCTTCCAGGACAGCCTGCCACATGGGTTTGTATACAGCCATCCCTCTTGCTGTTGTCTTGCTTCAGGTTGAACCCAAGAGAAGACCTCTTGTTTTCTCTCCTCTGTTATCTTGAAACTTGACTGAAACTGGAGCAGGCTTGGGCAGCGGGAGGTTGGTTCAGGAGCTCCAGGCACACTTTGTTGTCCCAGTGCTTGGGCTGTCACCGTGGTGTTGCCGTGTAGGACTTCCTGACGTGTTGTCATGTCCATGTGACTCCAGATATTTCCTTTCCTTCCTTTGATTCACAGTCCCAAAAATACAAAGCACCGGGGCAGAAGGGTTGAGGTGTTCTTGTGGAGGGGCTGTGACTGCTTCCTGCAGCTGGCCCATCCGGAGCACGGCTGTACGCAGGGGCTCGGCGACGTGAGAGCTGGAATAATCCTGTTGCCCAGTTTAGTGAGTTGTTTATAATCCTTGAACTGTGCCAAAAGGGTTGTGGATAGACATCTCCTAAATACAGTTTCCTGTGCTGGAGAGGGAAGATGTTTCTTGAGGCATCTCTCTGTTCCCATTCATTTTCTTTTATGGTGGACATTCTGCCTGACTTTATTTGGGACATCACAGAAGCTCTTTCTGACTCAGACCAGCTCAGCAAGGGCTGCCTGAAGGTTAAAGTAAGAGAAGCCTTTATTTGTGACCTCCTTCATCCATGTCAGTGCTGTAATACAGGAAAGCACCACGTGTACTACTGACTGGGCAAAGTCCTGCTGGAAGGAAATTGTGCTTTCAGGTGGTTGGTGGCCAGGGTTGCCAGGTGCCATGTATCAGATCCTGGGGCAGAATACTTGTGCAGATTCTCTATCCCAAAAAGCTTCTCTTGGTGCAGAATACAAAGGTGGAGAAGTGTAGCTGGGTGCACATGTGACTGTGACTTCTGCTTCCCAGGGCTCCATCCTGGGCTCCTGTCCTTGCTTCTATCAAAGATCCTAGTTAAGGATTAAAAACACCAGACTGAAAGTAAAACTAGAAAGGGGTGTTTGGAGCTCTTGGTGTGTTTGCAGCAGCTGTGCTGCAGAGATTGCTTGCAGAACATGATTCAGTCACAGCATCAGTTTTGCAACAGTGTGTTTTCTGTCTTGGTTTACACAAATTACATTCTTGGGCTGTGTGCAGGGGATTTCTCCTGCAGGAACCTGAAAAGTTACCAGGAAAACTTCAAGCTTAAAATATGGACATAAACATGAGCTTCTCTTGTGAGGTATATGGCTCAGAGGACAGGCTGGTGTGGGTCTCTCCTTCCTTCCTGTGTTCTTACTGGAAAACATATGGAAAATATGATAACTTCTCTTGAACTTAGCCAGTGTTGGCTTGTGTGCTACCAGTGAACAAGGCAAGCTGTGTAAAATTAGAAATGCATTTCCCACTCACTTCCCACTCATGCAAGGATGCTTGGGAGAGTGAAGATCCATGCTGAATTACTGTGGAAATCCACTTTTTTTGTCCCAGATGAAGAGTGCTTCAGAGTCAGTCCCAGCTGGGCACACACACTGTTTCAGGCAGGCTCCAGCCCATTTTCTGGGATCCCTCTGGGCATCTCTTGTCAGAGGAACATGAAGCCTCGTGGCAGTGTGGTAGGAGGCTGAGGTCAGCAGCTGCCACATGTGGTGGTGAAGGTTGTGCAAGCTTCAGCCAGGATTTTAGTGGCCTTGTCCCAATGAATGAGTTAGGAGAGGCAGGGCAGCTGTGCACGCTCACTCAGATATTAATGCCAGATGTCAAGGAAAGGTTTTGATTAAGATCCTTCTCTTCATCCAGGATCTTGCTCTTTCCCAGGCTGCAAGCTGGTGTTCTGGGAATGGGCTGGTGGTGAAATCCCCCTTGGCAGCTGAGCAGCAGCAGTGCTCTTTCCTCCAGCAGCATTTCCAGGTCAGTGTCAGCTCAGCAGGGCAGGATGAGGTCAGGCTGGCCCTGCTGGGGATGGGTTTTCTGCAGACTCTCTCCTCAGCAGAAGGCTGGGGTGAAGCAGAGCTGCCTGCTTGGCTTGGTGTGTTTGTGGTTTGTGTGGCAGGCAGGTGAGATGGCTCGGGGTTCATTTCAGCAGCATTCTGTCACTTGCCAGCCAGGGCATGGCAGTGTGGAGCAGGCATTCCTCAGAGGAGGATGAGCACATGGGGGACATCTCCCTCCTGGAATTCCCAGCCTTGTCCCACCTCCCCAGCTTTGCATCTCCAGAAAGAAGGCAGCTGAAAGGTTCTCAGCAGAGCATGCTGGATTTGAGCCCCCTGTCCAAGGCTGTGAGCTGGCAAAGGGTGCCTCACTCTTTACAGTGATCCTTCTGACTGCACATCTTATTGTCTGTAGAGAAAGTAGCACAAAAGTGCCAAAAAGCAGAAACTTTTTTGGTGCCATTGAGGCTCTGGGATTTTTTTTTTCACTCAGTCTGCTCCAAGGTCAAGTTTCCAATCAAGTTAGTGCTTGCAGCAGCAGAGGTTCCTCCTATGGAAGCATATGTGCTTGCAGAGGACTGTGGCATGTTTGTGAGTGCTGGGTCTGTGCAGCTGGAGCAGGGGGTAGTCCTGGAGATTTGTGGGCATGAGAAATGCTCATCCACTTATTTGCTAAGGGAAGGGTTTTTTTCCAGAGCTAAAAACTTCTCCTGTTTTAAAACAGGAATAAAACTATTCCTGTGCTTGTGAACTCCATTCTGATTTGTTTCCAACACTGGAGGCCTCTCTTGGGTCACATTTATATTTTTCACATTTTCCAATTAATTCAGTTGCCTGTGTTTTCTCAGTGGAGAACTCCTACTTCTCTGTTTGTATTACCTTTGCTGTCTTAGGATTACATTGGTCCAGAGAGCTTTGATATTCCAAGACAGGAGATGCACCAGCAAGATCAATTTCCAAAAGAAATATTAGATGTAAGCAGTTCACCTGACTAGCCAGGGAAAGAATGATGCTGAGAGGTCAGGAGACTCTTGAAATGACCAAATAACCTGGTTGTTTGCATTTTCTGTTGAGGAATAGAAGGGGATTTGAGACATTCACCATCAAAAGATTGGGGTTTTTAGGTCTCTGCTGCATGCCAGGGAGTGCACACACCACCACAGCAGAGTGTTGAGTGTGGCTGAAGGCCACTGGCTGACAATAAATAGTAATTCCAGTGTCTTACGAGTCAGAATGACCAAGGAAGCTGGAGCCCCTCTTTGTTCTTGCAGTGCTTTGCTGCATTTCCATGCTGCAGAGACTACTTGGGAGCAGAACTGGGAGTGAGGCAAAAAGCTGAAATCACCTTCTTCAGCTGGGTCTTAAAATAAGCCAGTTTTGTGGCCTGACTTAGCCCAAGGATGGTTGTATCTATTGTTTCACTGAGGCTTTTTTGGCACGTGATTATTTTTGTTGCTCTTTTTAATCCATTGTCTCAGGGAAGGGAAATCTTTGGGCAGGAGCACTGCTTGAAGAAAACCTCTGCAATTCCCTTTGATTTTTGCACAGGAGTCTATGGTTTAGAGGTGGGATGAGCCTTGTCTTTACGTGCTCTTTGGGGGAGTTTAACCTCAGGGCCTTATCTGTCATTCCTTCTCTCCTTATCCCACATAGCAATACCAGATGTGGGAAGCAGGGAGGAGGCATAGGCTGTGGCATGATGAGCAAGACTGTTTAAGGTTCCTCTCTTATTTATGATGTAATGCTCCACTTTCTGTGCTGAGTAGATAAAGGACCTGGCTTGCTCCTTGCTGGTTCAAGCAGTGGAAAAAGTTCCCCTGCTGCGATACAGATCATGTGTTTCTCTCATGAATAGGTTGCTGTGAGCCAGCTTTGCCCTGGCTCTCAGAGTTACCCTGGCTCATCCCAGAGGAGAGGGATGGGCTAAGAAGGTGGGCCCACACCGGGTATAAATGTACTACATACAAAACATGCAAAGTTGGTGCTGTTTTCTGTTTATCAGTGAGAATTCCCTCTCAGGTATCAGCCTCTCGCTCAGCTCTGTGCCAGCAGACACAAGGATTGTAAGGTGAAACAGGGTTGTCAGAAAGGAATTGACCCTGCCAACTTGCCTGGGCAGAAGGAAGCAGTGTTGGACAGCAGGGCTGCCAGCCAAGAGCCAGTTTTGTATTCCCTGTTTAGCAAGTGGCAGTCAGTTTAAAACAAAGCTGATGATGCTGTTTCCTAAGCAAGGGACACGCTCTGCTGTGGGTGAGGGAGCACGCTGTGCTGTGGCTCTACTTCCAGCAGCACAAACTCTCCCCTGTGCTTTCATCCCTGTCCCAGCACATCCCAGGTTCTGAGTTCCCAGCACAGTGCAGAGAGTGGCATCTGGGCTGGACCAGGGAGAGGGAAAACAAATCTGGGGAGAGGTGAAGAGGGAAGTGATGTCTGGAGACAGCAGAAAGGAGTTGTTGACTTTGGCTTGGATTTGTGAACAGTAATTGTCACTTCCTTTTCAGTTACTGATTATGAGCACAAATCAAAAGTTACAGCCCTAGGGAAAGCAGAATAAGATTTCTACTGACAACTTTAGTGTTATCAGATGCAGTATGGTGTGAGCAGAGGTTTTCCCAGGCAGATCCCTGGTGCTGGTTTTGTGGAGTTCTGCCAGAGGAAAAAAGGGGATTTGAAGCCAGAACTCATGTGCTGCTGGACCCAGGAGATTCTGAGATCAGAGGATATGGGTGTGTTGGAAAAGCATGTGATATGTGCAGTGTGTGAGGGATCCATGAGAGACCTCCTTGGAGCTGAGCTCTCTCTGTGTGGAGACAGCTTTCAAGACAGGAGAAGAACATGGATGTGACTGGAAAGTACTTTTGGGGAGAGAGTGTTAAAACCTGGCCAGGAGGTATTGGTGTGTCTCTTTGAGGTGAGAGGGAAGCAAGGCTTTTCTGTGGGCCAAGAAACCACCCCATGAATTAGAGGTTGCTCCTGACTGTCTCAGCAGAGCCCCTCAATCTGCCTGGGATGTTTTTGCACCGACATGTCCTGTCCACAGGCAGCTGTGGGAGTCAGCCCTGCAAAGGTAGATGTGCCAAAATTGTATTGTACTGCTTGTGGGCAGGTGCTGTGTGTGCTGCACATCTCTGTCCAAGGTCTGTGACTCTCAGGTGGGATCTGCTCTCTCTGGAGCTGTCCAAGGGTGGATGGGCTGCTCTGTCCCCTGAGCCAGAGCTGGAAGGAGCAACTCACTCTATATCACCAACCTGAGATTTTTCTTTTTCTGTATTTCAGAAACTTTGACTCCCTCAGAAAAGAAAATGTGTACGAGAACAACAAGTTGGTAAGTGACTTTTAATGTTTACTTTTGGTCTAGTCCATGACCTGGCACTTTGCTCATGTGATTTAGCAGAAACCCTGCATACAGCCCATTGTGCTGTGTTCCAATCCTTTGCCTTATTCTGCACTTTCCAGCCTTCTCCTTTGAACAGCAATCTTCAGCCTGGCTGGCTGCTTGAAAGCACCTTCAGACTGTTCACACTTCCTAGCTGGCCACACAGTGGTGCCTGTTCCCAGTGTGTCCTGTGGCAGCAGGAGCTCAGACAGAGCTGCTAGAGCTCAAAACATGGACATGTTGAGTGTGTGATGCTCCTGAGGGGTGGAGCAGGAGCTGGGAAAAAGCTGGTGTGAGAGGGGAAGGACAGGGAGTGTCCTCCCACTTCTGTTCCTTCCTGGTGCAGGGGATCAAGGTGGATACATCCTAAAACCTGATGCTGCCTGGACACTTCACTTCAGCCTGGTATTGGAATTTCTCATGTTCTTTCCACAAAGAAAAGAGAAGTTAGGCAGGCCAACCCCCTTCTGCATTGGATTCTAGCATAGTCTTAGTGATCCAAGGAAGGATTTTCCTCTCCCTCTCTCCATTGCAAAAGGAGAGGCAGTGAATTATAACACTTCTCTTCCCTTGGCATTGCTCAATGCAGTTTCATGGCTGCTTGACAGGAGCTTGGGATATGAAGGAATCATGGCAGCTTACCCTTGGAGGAGTAACACACTCTCAGGCAGTGAGCTGGCTGAAGTGCTTCTTGCCTCTGGAAGAGCTGAGCTTGTCCCCCCATGGCTCCTTAGCTTCTGCTCCCCTTCATCCCTTCATCCTGCAGCTCCCATCAAAGACCCTCTGTCCCCAGGCTGGGGCTGCAGCCTGTGAGGAGTTAGTGACACTGGGGCTCAGCCCTGTGTGTTCCTCTCCTCAAGGGGAGATTCAGACCATGCATTTTGCCCTGGAGGTTTGGTATTTGGCAGGAGTTGGGCCTCTTCTCCATGGAAGCATATCTTGGCTGCAGTGCTGAGGATCCCTGAGCGTTGCTCCTTGTCCAGCTGGGCTGATGGTGTCTGCTTGTGTCTGGGAAATGAGCTCTGCAGGCTGCCTCTGCTGCTTTTATTAATGAAAAGCTTCTTTGTGCTTCTCATAAAGGGTTGCTCCCCTCCTTTGTTGCAGTCTGTGTGTCCCCTCCTCCCCCTTTCTGAGTTTCTTTTATGTCCTTTGTTTTGCTCTCTCTTCCTTGCTCCACCTGCTGTGGGATGACTTGTCTGTGTTGTCCTTTCCCTGCTGGTGTCCTGCTGCCTTGGCTGTGCTGTCTGTGGGATTGCCCCTCACCTCTCTGTGCTCCTGGGCTGGCCTCCCCCTTGGGCTGCTCTCCATCCATCTCCTACACTTCCTTGCTCTGGCTGTCCTTGGGATACAAGTGGGATACAAATAATCCAAATTTCTCCCAGCATTATTTCTCTGCTCTCGTCCAGACCCTCCTCGATGTTGTACTCATTAAAAGCTTCTGTTCAAGGGCTTCTGTATTGTGCATGTAAAAAAGCCTTGTTTGAGCTGAAATTTGCCATCTAAGGTCATCTGTCAAAGAATGTGTCACTTCTCATGTGCCACAAGACCTACCCCAAACCCTAGAAAAATTTCAGATGGTGGCATTTTTTTTGCTAGACATTTCAAAAATACAATAAGAGGAGGAAAGTTTCTAGAGGCCTTGGAGACAGTGCTGGTGGAGGGTGGTGTGGTGTAGCAGGTGGAGCCTGTGCCAGGCCAGCTCAGGTGGCCTCAAGCATATCACTTTCCCATTTTGCATGGACATGGCAGCAGTGGCACTTTCTTCCCCTGGAAAACATTTGAAGCTGCACTGATGAAAAACATGATGCAAAACCATGTTGGTCCTTTAAAGGCCAGCCTGGGCAGGCAGGCAGAGGAGAAGGATGGCTGGATCCTGTTAGGTGCTGATCCTGCTGAGTCTCCAAGAGCAGTTCCCAGGCACACAAGGATGTCCTAATGGTGCTCCCTGCATTGCTCAGCTGGCCCTGGCCAAACCAGATGGGTGCACAGAGCATCCTCCTCTCTGTGGCCCAGGCAGCCCCTCACTCGTGTTCCGTGCCCGCGACCGGTGTCACACGTGGCACAGTGTGGCAGGAGGTGGCATGACCTGTGTTCCCACTAAACCTCACACCAGGAATGTCCAGCAAGAAAACTGGACTGGTCAGACCAGTTGTGCAGCCAGTGCAGTGGGGAGCACTCCAAAGAATGTATTAAGTACCAGTTTACAAGACAGGAAAGTGCCAGGCTGGTCTGGCAGTTGGGGTGACACAGCCGGTGGTAACTGGCTGAAAGCATTTTTAATGTCAGCTCTGTTACATTTTTACTGGGATACTCAATGGAAAAAAATGGTAATTATCTTGCTGAAAAATAGTGGCTGTTTGTTTCTTCTAAGCAGGAATGGTTGGCTTGTACACCAACACTGTGTGTGTCCATGCCAGAGGTCAGATGTGGAGGGGTTTAATATATTCAAGTTTTGTTTTTTTTAACCCTTTCACTGTGGACTTTAGCAGTAGCCTTCTTTGTGCCTCTGGTCCTGCAAGTGCTGTTTTCCTTTGCTGTATTGGCATTTCAACAGGGATGCTTCAAAGGGGAAGAAAAAGGATTTTTTTCCCATAAGTTGGGAAGGAACAAGGGTGGAGAAGGTCCTTAGTAAAAGCCCTTAACTGAGCTGGGCAAGGGTGAAGCTTGGATATTGCACATTTTTTTGTATTCTATTAAAGGCTTTTTTTCAGAGGCAAGAGAAAATAGCTTTTGCCTCCTTTATCTGCAGTTTCAAAGCAGAGGACACCACAAAGAGGAATATTTACCCCAAATACATGTTAGGCAGCATGGAAACAGTTAAACTGGAAGGGAGCTATGTATCAGGAATTTTTCTGCATTACACCTCTTCTCCCCCTTTCTGCTCTGGGAGAGCAGGGTCCCTCCTGCAGCCCAATTTTCAGATGGAGAAGAACAGGCAGTAGGAGGCAGGAAGCTTTAGCACAGCACTCAGAGATGAAAGCTGCCTGCAAGCACCTACCAGCCCACCATTAATTGGGGAGAGCTCCAGGTTGGGCTGGGAGCCTGGAAACAGCTCTGCCAGCCTGGACTGACACATCCCCTTCTGCCAGGCCTGGCTCTCTGCAGCTGTGCACTCACACACACAGGCAGGCTGGAGGAAGAGCAAGGGAAGCCCAGGTGAGTTACTGTGCAGTGAGCTATGGCCAGCTTGCCAGGCCAGATTTTTGGCTCTTTGCCTGGATTTCTCAAGGCAGTGGCTGGAAGCCATGACTCCGTTGGTTCCTAGGGTGTAGGAGTTAAACTGGTGCAGCTGTTCCCCAGTAGAGTTATTATTTGAGTGGGGCTGTTTGCAGTGCACTTTCTTACTTATGATGAGGAGCAGCTCTGCTGCCTGGCCTGGCCTCTATTTTTTATATTTTCTTCCCCTTCTCCAGGCATTTCGGGTGGCAGAGGAGGAGCTGGGGATCCCAGCCTTGCTGGATGCAGAGGATATGGTTGCTCTGAAGGTACCAGACAGGCTGAGCATCCTCACCTATGTTTCCCAGTATTATAACTACTTCCATGGACGGTCTCCTAGTAAGTACCATATTCCCTGGAGGGGTGGGAAGGATCAGGGCTTCATTTCATGCTTTCCCTTGCCTCCTTACAAGCTTGGAAAAAGCAAAAGAAACAGCACAGAGGCCTTTTTGGTACCAGAACTATTTCACTGGGAGGATCTGAACTCTTTGCACACCAGTTGCACCAGTGCTTTTGGAAGGGTACAGGGCCATGTCTTGTCTTTGAAACTACAGCCTTAGAATTTAAAACACAGGATAAAATTTATTATGGTCCAGCCAGGGAGAAGCACTGAAGGTTCCTCTCCATGGTCCCCAGCTCAGCTTTCCATTCTTGAGCACCTCCACCCCTGTTCCAGTCTTTGCCACACCTGAGGGCTGGTGAGAACATGGAGAAGAACAAGGCTGAGCTTGTCTGTGAGGCTGTGCCAATGTGGCAGCATCAGTGGTAGGGCTTGTACAGCACAGCAGCACTGATAGAAGGAAGAAGAAAATGATCACCCTAACTGACATAATTGTGATAGAAATTCTGTCAAACATAAAGCCACAGAGCTGCCAAGGCATTATATTCACGTACTGGAGAGTTTAGCTGGGCCCACAGGAGCATTATTGTAGTCTTGGTTTATATTTGGCTTTAAGCTCACACAAAATGAAGTAATATGATAAACCAATTTTACAGGTTCCTCCAGAGGAAACTTTCTAAAGTGGGACATGAATGACTTAACTGGTTAAGGTGAATGTAAATGGAGAGATATGTATTGAAAATGTCCTACATCTTGGAAAGAAAGCACAATTCACTCAGAGCTGCCTTTAATGTTTAAACTCTTCCTACTTCTCCACCTCTTTACCTCTTTAAGCTTGCTTTTTCTCTCCCTCCACAACTTCTTCCCTCCCCCTCTTCATTTTTTATTACTTGTTTTAAAACTGTTCTGATTGAAATCAAACAAATTCCATCATGTTTGTGCCAAGTGGTGAGAATCTGGGTCAGGCTGGGGTCTTTGCCCCCTCCCCCCTGCATCTTGTCTACCACATTATCAAGCACAGCACATTTTTATACTCCCACGAGTGTCCCACAAAACACTTTGGTTACATTCCCATTGCTGGGGTGAATGTGGATGTCTGAAAATGAGCCCAGCCTGGAATGTGCCCTCTGACACCAAGCAGAGTCGTGGAATCACAGTTGTGCCCTTCAGATGGGCTCCAGCAGGACCATGAAGTAAGGAGGACAGGGAGGCTGAGCAGACAAGGTTTTAGTCAGGGTGAGCAGACAAGGTTTTGGTGAGATCATGCTTTTGTGGATGAGCAGAGTTGAAGCCACCCATCTTTGCTGTGCTGGGCTTTGGGAATTCAGTAAATGGCACAAGTGGGAAGTGAGGGGCAGTGTGAGCCTGAGCTGTTTACTGGGTCAGCTGTCCCCTGGTCCCTGCAGTAGGAGTCCTGGGTGTTTATTTGGAGAGCTGGCTTTCTTGAGGGCAGACTGCTGGGAACTGGGCTCCCTCTCTGCTCCCTGCCCTTTCTGTGTTTACTGAGCAGGGTATAATCTCTTTTCAGATGAGTGGCCATTAAAGTGTCACTTGGAAAGTGAAGCTGTGGCTCAAATATCCCACAAGGAACGCAGAGACATCTCATTCAGAATAGGAAGTGGTGCAAGAATAACATCTCTGTGAGACACTTGGGGTTTGTGTCTGTAAAAACTTTGCACAAAGCCTTATTTCCCAGGGAAGTTTCCCTGCACTTCCCAGGGCACCATTCCCTGCTTGACTGAAATGTGTTGGAGATTCTCTTTCCTCCACTTGAAGTGAATTTTGAGAGGTTCTATTTCATCTGCAAAGAAAAGAGAATTTAGTTATTTTCAGGCTGCTTGTGGCAAGTCTTGGTTTCCACATCAGCACCTCTATGGCACCCCCAAGTCTTTGCAGAATTACCCATTTTTAGGGGTCATTTCCACATTCAGCAAGGCTGTTTGCTCTGTGGAAGTCCCAGCTGGGATGTGGGTTGGACACTTGCAGCAGTGAATGTTCAGGCTGTGTAGGAAGTCTGGAGCACAAGGACTTGAATGAAGCAAACCCTTCTGTGCTTCAGCTCCTTAGCCATGACACCTCTGCCTGTTCCAGCAGGGCCTGTTTCAGTTGGGATCAGTTCCAGCCAAACCATGGGCTGAAATTGAAAAGCCAAGGTCTTGTTCTCACCATTGATGGATGGCAATTTTCATTTCTTCACTTCTGTATTTCTCTTCATGAAATTCCCTGAGAAGAGAAAAATCAGCAGTTGCAGAATGTTACAATTCACTTGTTGCCTCTTGCCCCTCAGTCCAGTACAGAACTGCTCATGAAGGAAGTCTGTATCCCATTGTGTGCTTATCATGTTACCCATCAGGCACCTCTGGATATTCTTACTTTGTAAATTATTCCTAAAGCTGTGAGTTTTCCTTATGTTTCCTTAAAAATAATCCCTTATTCCATTCTTCCAGTTGGAGGCATGGCTGGAATCAAGCGTCCTTCCTCTGAATCTCCAGAGCAGCATCCTGGGAAGAAAACTGCTTCAGAGCCTCCTAAGCCAGTGCCACCAAAACTGCCTCCTGCCCACCCACCAGCCAGAGCTAAGCCAAAAGAAGCCTCTCCAGTTACCCCAGTAAGAAATGTGGGTTTGGGTGTTCTTTATACCTTAAATCTGTTCAGTGAGATAGAGAGCACTGGGCTGGTTCAAGGCTCCTGGTGGTAAGAACTTAGTCCCTAAATTTTCTGTTCACTAAGAGTGATTTAATCCAGAGGTCTGATTCTGGCATAGATTGAGGTGGGAGTCACTGGAAAACCCTCAGTCAGCCTGGATACATACAGCCTGAACAGGATGTGGGTGTCTTAGGACATGGATGTGCTGTTCCTAGATATTGGGAGATTTTTGATCCAATTATTGGATACGGTTTCAAAGCAGAGTAGGGATGAAAACAGGGTAGAAGCCCTTTCCCAGCTAATGTAAATCAGAGAGCTTTGCCTATATGCAGACAGAGCACCCTGGTCCTCTTGCTTTGTGGGAACATATTCCCCATACTCTGTCCTTCTGAGGGCTGTTCCACTTCTATGACAAAGGGATTAGAGGTAGAGGAAATTTCCTGGATGTCACTTGTCTGTCCTGGCTGTGCATGCCAAACACTCACCTTCTTGGGAGATTTATAGCTGTGTCCAGGGCCATGGTCTTTGCTGCTCACCCACTGCTTTTCCCCACAGAAAAGGGTCCTGGCAGAGAGTGGGAATGTCCCCAGCAGCAGCTGTGGGGTCTGTGGGAAACACGTGCACCTGGTGCAGCGCTACTTGGTCGATGGGAAGCTCTATCACAGGAACTGCTTCAGGTACAGCAGCTCTCCAAAGCAGGGGCACAGCCCTGGGGGTCACAGAGGGCCAGCCTGGTTCCTTTGGGACTGGCAAGGGTGGTATGGCACATTTTTTTCAGAGTGGAGGCAATCTGGGCTTGCTCTTGACCTGTGTGTAAGGGAAACCGTCTCCACAGGTCTGTTTTCATCTGCACCTTTCCTGCTCCAGGCTGTGCTATCAACAGCTCTTGTTCTGGTGCCTGAGGATGTGCACACAGGGTCTGTTCGCTGCCAGTGTGGTGCCTTCACCCTCCTGTGGATGGTGGAGTCGTGCCTGCACTCCCAGCTGTGTGTGTCCCAGCACTCTGGAGGATGTTTCCTGAGACTTTTGTATCCACAGGTGCAGGCAGTGTTGGAACTTGCTTCTTCCTGGAAGCTACAAAGCTGGGCCTGAGCCCGGAACGTTCATCTGTACCAGCCACCAGCAGCCAGACAATGTCCAGATCTCTGGTCTCCACAGTACTGGGAAAAAGCCTGACAGTACCCCAGCCCCTACTGCTGCCAGGGCGTTCCAGAAAGCAACAGAACCCAAGAAACCAGAGCAGGTGTTGAAGAAACCCAGCCAGGAAGGCCTCACTAATTCAACCAAGCCATCTGTTACATCTTCTGGAAGCTCTGGCTTCAAAAGTGTAAATACTCCATGGTCCTCCTCAGCTGTAAATAAATCAGATGACTGCAAAGGTGCCTCGTTGGGGAATAAAACAGATTGCCATGAAGGCACCCCATCAAAGCCTCCTTGGACATCCTCCACAACAAAAACTCAGCAAGCCCGAGAAATTTTTTTTCGGTCTTTGGAATCCTCCAGCAATAAATCTTCTGACACTCAAAAACAAGTCCAGTCTCCTCCTGGCCCTGATAAAACTGCCCCTGCCAGAACCACTGCTGAGGTCACTCAGGTGAATGCAGGGAAGGATCAGGCACGTAACCATATTATACAGGCTCTGTCTGCATCAAGCACTTCTCCAAACAGGCCAGGAGGACTCAGTTCTGCTGGCTCCTCAGCACCTGGCAGGTAAGCACTATTTCTTTTTCCCTTTTTACTGCCACGATGTTCCTTGGGATAATTTGAGAAGCCCCTGCACCTTTCTTTGTTTTGTCCTGACTGCTCTTGTGACTCACTTTTAAAGGCATGTAGAGGGACACATACAAATCATAGGAACAGAGGCAAATAAAAAGGTCTGTTCTTTCAAAAAGACTCACTAAGTTGTTCTTTTTTGCAGTGGCAAGTTTTCTCCCACCAGTTCTCAGAGTCCAGCTCCAAAAACACAGTCCAGCAAAGCAGGGTACACAGCACCAAAGCAGGAGAAGATTGCAGACCCTGTGCCCAAGAGCCAGGCTGCCAGCAAACCTGTTGACTCTTTGCACAAGCTAGAGTCAAAAGGCATCAAAGGTGAGGATGAGTGATTCACACAGTTCTGCCTGGACACAGCACTCCAACTTTATGCCTTCCTCTTAAGCCAGTACAGCAAATGTGTCCATGACTCCTGTCCTTTGTACCACCACTTAAGTGTTTTCTGAGCTGTGGGGCTCAAGACATCTCCATTTATCCCTGTGCAATTGCTCCCTCTAGCATGGTGAGTTCTACTACTCTGAGGATCTCCAGGTATTTGAAGTTGTTCTTGCTGTCATCAAACATTGGGATCATGGTGGCTTTCAAAGGGTTAGATTTTCCCAGATAGGAGACCTTGCCAGAGCTTTGGGATGGTTTTTTGATTGCAGTTGCAGGTCACCCAGCCTCCTTGTCTGTTTTGTACCAAGCTTCCATCATATTGACTTAGCAGTAGGCCAGGGGATGATATCTGGGGGTTCCCAGTGTCCCAGGCACTTTCAGGTGACCAGCATTTTTTTAAGAACTGTCTGTTTGCAGTTTGATGTGACTTTGTTGGGCTTTTTGTCTCTCCCTCTTCCTGCCCCAGCCTTTGATCTCTGAGATCTGAGCTGTTTGTGTTGTATTGCTGCTGAATGTGCCTGTTCATGTACTCTGTGTCTGAATTTCTGTTAACTATGGAGGTTTTAAGGCATTTGATCTGAAAGTGACAAAATTACTACCTATTGTATCTGAATCTGTCCATGTTAAACTTGTTGAGCTGGTGCTGGTTTGCTGCAATAACATCATAGTACCTGCCCCAGTGCATGGCTTATCTCCTAGGATTCTCCTGAGACTCAAATCTGGCTTGTTTCTTATTATTGGATGTTTTTGTTCCTGTTTATTTTTATTTACCTTGCTATGTTCTTTCCTTCAGGTAGCACAAATGTTGCTGACAACAAGTCTGAGAGCCCAGAAGGGTGGAGATCTCGGTTGAAGCCTGTAGCAAACAAGTGAGTATCTTTGGAGCTGGTGGGTTTCCATGACAAATGTGACCATCCCAGGTGTAGATCCACACCAGGATGTCCAGAACTTTTCCTGTGGACCATTCTGCATGAGGGATTTTTCCTACCTCTGTATTTTTTCTTTGCAGGGACCAAGATGGCTCTAAGAAACCTACTGATAACTGCCAGGTGGGAACAGGGAGCCCAGCACACAAGGAGCCAAAGCCAAGCCCATTAGTTGTCCCACCAGCAAAGCAGGACTCTGGTATGAAGGATAAAAGCTTTGCCTTCATTTTGCTCATCAGAAAGGAGACAGGCATTGGTACTGCAAGGCCCATGTGAGGAATGTGTTGGTGGAGAATATGCCTTGCTTTCAGGGGTCTTTGCTCTATGCATCTGCTTTTGCCATGTGGTGTCTTTATTTTGTGCCTTTGATGGGTGGCGTCCCATCCTTCCCCAAGGAGAGGGACTGAGTATCCATAGGGTTCCCTTCTTCTGCAAGACAGCCAGCAAGATTTCACTTACTCTCTCTTGCATGCTTGTGTAATGTTGGGAAATCTTAGTGATGGTTCCCAGCTGTTTATTCTCCTCCCAAATGTTTATTCTCCTCTTACTCTGGCCTTGTAATGAGTGTTTTTTTCCCTGTTTACTTTGGGCTTATGCTCTTCATTATCATCAAGAGAGGAGGACTAGGACTAGAAATGGAGTTTGGTAGTGGTGAGTGCCAGAGACATTGAGCATTAAAGGGATTTTTATGAGATAAGGGTTGAAATTTCTTACCCAAAACCTGTCTGTGCTTCTTAATCCAGCTTCATCTGGTGTATTCACAAAGAAGTTGTTGGTTCCCAGCTCAGATCTTATCAAGAGCTGTCAGAATTCAAAGCAAGACTGGAAAGATCCTGAAGGGTCTGCCAAGAAGGAGGAAGATGGCAACCAGCTGAAAACAAACACTGGTACATGTAAGATCTCTTCTGCCTGCTAAAGTCACTCTCTCCTCTGCACTGTCAGGGAACAGTTTGAGTGGTCAGTATGGGATATGTGCCCCAGAGATTTCTGTGGCTAACCCTGTGGCTGCTCTCAGGGGGGCAGAGTCTGTGTAATTAATTTTTATTAGCCAGCTTGGCCTAAGCACGAAGCAGCAAGGCCAGAGAATTCAGTGGGAAAGGAAGAAATCGAAATTGGAATTTTTCAAGGTCACTGCCCTGTCATTCTTTAGACTTAGTGCTATGAAGAGGACCATCTCCTAATTTGGGGAACTGGGATCTAGTTGATACCTCTGTTCCTCTTCAGTTGAGTGGCTTTAGGAAATAAAAGGAATGCAGAGAACTGTCATCCAGAGACTCCAGCTGGCAGGACCCACGGGAGCAGGAGCCAAGGCTGCTGTTTCTTTGATTTTCAAAGATGTCCTGACCAGTTTGTCCCTACTCTTAATCCAGTTTCTTGCTCCTGTTTGTTCAGCCACAGCTTTGCTGTGCACCTCTCCTCCAATGCTCAGTTATTCTTGCTCTGACATATCTCACTGCAATGCTAAGGAAATTTTCTGGAACTAACCTGATGTTTGCTGCTGTCCTGCTTGCTCAGCTTCTTTCTCTCCCCTTTCCTTACCTCATCTTGCTGTGGGTTCAGTCCTGCCCCTGATGTTTGTCTTGGAGCAATCAGGGTGGGTCCTGATGGCACAGTGGCCTCAGACTTTATTTTTTGTCAGCTGATTCCAGCACCGTCCTTAGCCAGCACCTTTGACAGCTACCAAACATTCAGTGTGTTTTTTAAAAGTTTGGTGTGCCTCCTTTGCCAGGATTTTCCCAAAACTTCCCCTCTCCTCTTTCCTCAGACTCAGCTCCAGGGTTCAGCACTAGTCTCTCCCAAGAAGTGAGCTGTTAAGATAAGGGAGGCTGGGTTTATATCTGTCTTTCTAAAGGTTAATGATTGCCATGGGGGAGGGCCATTGGGAAATTTCCTTGGCAGTCTCCCCCCACTTTTCCCCACCTGAAAGGCTGGTTCTTGCTGCTGTCACTGGGCAGGCTGTGGGTTAGGGACAGAGCTGTTGCCCCTCTGTGTAGATTTTTACCTCAGCACTCAGAGAGAGCTGTGAACAGTCAGCTGCTGTTCCTGCCCTCAGTCCTAGGGTTGTGTTGAGCTGTGGATGGTGAGCATTTCTGTAGATCATTCAGTGTCTTTGGTGGTAGGTGGTGTTTTCTGTTGAGAAAGGAGGCTCCAGGGTTTTCCTGCCAGCTGTCTTACTTCCAGCTTGCTGGCAGGCAGCCAACCCATCCTCTGTCTGTCAAGCCAGAACCTGAGGGCATCAGGGGATATCAGATCCTGAGCTGGTTACAGGGTGTCATTTTACAAACTCTTCCTCTCCAGTCACCTTGGCCTTCTCTCCATCAGTGGTGCAGCTTTCTGCTGTGGTTGGAGGTGCTGCAGAGGCCACTCAGAAGAGCCCAGAGATGCAGGACTGAGCTGGGAGAGGGAAGTGTTGTTTAGGCAGATAGCTTGAGGCAGGACAAATCCCTCTTGGAGGAATCTTTAAAAGAAGTGTGAGTTGCAGGCAGTGCACAGGCAGCAAACCAGCAGCACCCAGAGGGAAGAGATCCCTGACTGAACCCAGCAGTGCAGGAACAACACAGCCACATTCAGCATCTTCTCCTTTTGCACTGCTAGAAAGCACAATAGAGCAAGGGCTGGGCAACTGAAGAGCTGTCCTTGAGCTCTGCCTCAATCTCCAGAGACTCTCAGGAGGCTCCCCTAGTCTGTCTGTCCTGTCTTTCTGCCTGTGTGTGCTGAGCCTGCATCACTGCTGCCTTTTTTGCAGCCCTGCTCTTTTGATAGTAGAGTTTTCCTTCCTTATCACATCATCCACTCACGCCTCTGTTCTCTCTCTGTGGTAATTATCCAGCCCAGCCCCTCGGGTATCCAAATACCTCACACTCTTCTGTAGTTATCCTTGCAGCACAGTTGGGCAGAGGAAGCTGAGGCACAGTGGAACAGATACACATTGCTTAAGGATTGATTTTAATAGGTGTCCAGAGCCTAAGTAATGCTGTGTAGTGGGGCCTAAGGGACTTCTCACCTAGGAAGTGTTTTGTGGGAGGAATTGAACCTTAGTTTCCTGAGATCTGCACTCAGGTCCCCTAGACCATCTTTGTTTCATCAGTATTTACTGATACTCCTTTGTAAAAGAGCACTAGAGGGACATTTTTAGTATGTCTTGGTGTTTCATGTGACAGTAACCCTGTCTTTCTGTGATATCCTTTGGAAGCTTAATAAGGAATGGGTTTTACCACAACAAATATCTTTGGGTTTTAACAAGATAATGAATGAACATGCAAGTCAGTATTCTTGGCTGGAAGTTCCAAAGTCACACCTGAATTAGGTGGCTTGTCTATACCCTGGGGTTGAAAGCAGCAACCTGTGACCTGAGTGACAATCCACAAGGAGTAAATCAGGCTGTGAGGATATGTCTCTTACTTTGGTCAGGCATGTGGATGCATGTGTATCATCTGTGACCTCTGCTGGGACCTGTTGAGCTCTGGTGGTGTAGGCACTGTCCCACACCATAAAATTATTTAAAGGTTGTTGTGACTTTTTTTTTCTCCCTTCTAGTTAAACTCCCTGTTCCAAAAAGCAAAGGGAAGCTTCAAGTGATGTCCCCAACCAAGGTATGGCTGGAAACCAGGTGTAAGGGGAGCAGCCTGGGGTGGTTGAATATCCTTCTGGAGTGCTTGTCCACATATATCTGAGTTTGTCTTATGGGGAGGGTTTATTTGGCTACCCAGGGAAAGGGTGAGAGGCTCTGGGGCAGAGACAAGGTGGAGAAGCTGCTGGTTATCTTCCATGCAGGGAGACAATCAGAGCTGGAACGAGACAGAGCCAAAGAAAGCTATGGTAGAGATTGCATTCCCCACAGAAGGAGGGAGAATGTCTGCAGACTGAGTGTCTGCAGGTGTGGAGGGAGTTACCACTGACAGCAGATTTGTCACAGCTTTGCAGTGGCCACTGCTCTGTTGTGAGCAGCCAGCTCTGCCCCTCTGCTGACCTGGCCCTCCCAGGCTGTGGCTCTGTAGTTGGGCTCTTTATTCCCTTTCCCATCTCTGTTGTGACCTCAGCAGGCAGTCTGAGAGTTGCTGAGCTGTATTTGGTCTTACATTTTTTTTCCTAGCTGCACCCAGACTACCTCCCTGAGGAGAAAATCCAGGAGAAGGTTTGTGACATCGAGAAGCAGCTGGACGAGCTGGAATTGAAAGGAGTGGATCTGGAGAAGCAGCTGCGTGCCTGCGAGGGAGGTAAAGGAGCCCTGGTGCCAACTCTGCTGTGCTGGGGAAGTCTGGGGCTCATGTCCTTCCCCTGGGCACTCTTGGCTCTGTTTTTAGGAGCTCAGGCTACATGTGAGTCACCAGGTTGCCAGAGGTACCTGGTATAGAAAGATAAAGCCTGGGGAGTTTTGAACCTTCGCTGGCTGTTTTGTAACATATTTTTGAGCAAGATCTTGTCTTAATTTGGCTGAGGATCTGAGAGTTTTGGGAGTCCTGTAGCAGAGTATCCATAAGCAGCTTCCTTGAATCCACAGGAAGTGACCTGCATCCCTTGTACCCAGGAGCTCCAAAGATCACCTATTTTCACTTGAGGTTGCCTGGGGCTCACATAAATCATCCTAGGCTCTCCCTCAAGAGCTTGTGTGTTTGAGCCAGGAGGGCTGAACTGATGCAGCTTCTTGCCCGTTGTCTCCTCTGTAGATGAGTCTGAGGATGCTCTTATGGTGGAGTGGTTCAAACTGATCCATGAGAAACAGCTGCTGCTCAGACAGGAGTCAGAGCTGATGTACAAGTGAGTACAACCAGAAATTCACCTGTCTACTTGTGCACTTCCTGTGGGCAGTGAAGGACAGGGAGGGTGGCAGCCCAAAAATGTGCCAATGTGCCAGTTGGTGGGATGAGAAGGGTCGAGGGTGTCTGTGGGAGAACTGCCAGCATAATGATGTATTAGCTGGTGGGCCTTTGAGCACCCAGGGTCTGTGAAGAGCTTGTGAGGAAGGAAACTTCAGAAATGTGGTGGAGGAAGATTTCCCCTGACCCACCAACCCTTGCCCAGGTGGTTTGCAACACAAAGATGAGGCTTTAGCATGACAGAAGGGTCCAGCCCTGGGGCATGGCAGGGCAGTAACTCATCACTGCTGTCATTCCTTCCAGGATGAAGCAGCAGAACCTGGAGGAGCAGCAGTGGAATATTGAGATGGAGCTGCGAAGCCTCATGAGCAAACCAGGTAAGATCTGGTCACACTGGGAGTCCTGCTGGCCCCAGGAGCCTCCACTTTGTGTGCCAGCCCTGGGATATCCTTCAGATCTGAAGGAACTGCAGGGGTTGCAGGTGCACTGTGGGTGTCCCCTGTCAGGTGCAGACTCCCTGTGACATCCAGCCCTCCTCTGCTTTGTGAGAGGGTGTAGGATGTGCCCCTGAGTGTGAGGATAGTAAAATTAGCCCTGCTGGAGCAGGGTGGAGGCAGGAGCCACAGTGGGGAGGTACTGCCTATAGCTGTGAGATGGGCTTCCCTTGTGTTGTGCAGAGGAACTGAAGACTCCCAGGGAGAAGGAACAAGAGAAGGAGCTGCTGGAGTCGTACCTGAACACGGTCAATGATCGGAATAATATTGTGGATTGCCTGGATGAGGACAGACTCAGGTGAGGCTGCTCAGATGGTGGGAAATGAGCCAACATTACTGTATTTCCACTGCTGCCCAGGCTGTAGGGGTGGATGAGTGGCTGTAGTCCAGACTTCTGCTCCATGAGAGATGGGTGGTCACCTGTCATCAACCATTTTGTCCTAAATGCTGCTGTCTTTGCATCCTTGGCAGCTGTTGTAAAGAGATCAGGACCACAGCCCTGTTCTCTCCCAAGCTAAAGCTACTGTGAGAACAGGGCTGTGAAAATGTGGAATGCAGGGGAGGAGAAGGGAGAGGCTGGAGATGAGGAGGCTGGAGGCAGTTTGGGAGATGCAGGAGGAATCTGGGAACATGAAGTCAGGAATGTGCTCGTCTGCTGCAGCAAGTGGAAGAACAACTGTAGCCAGGAACTGGATCCTTCCCAAGTTCCCATGCTGTGTCAAGTAGCGGGATTTGTGCCTCCTGATGCTGAGAACAGCCTCCATTTCTTGACCTCAGAGCACCAGCTCCTGCTTGTGGATTCTGGTACTGCCCAGGACAAGGTGGTGACAGCAGTGTGCTTGTCCCTGATGGCAGTGAGCACCTCTGTAGCACTCCATGCTACTGTGTCTCAGCTTCATTCATCTGGGGTGTGCTGGTGTCTCACCACTCCATGAACTCAGATGATTCATCAGCCAGCTGGGAAAAGGTCTGGAAATCCCCACACAGGCCCTTGCTTTCAAGGGAACCAGAAGGAATTTGCTAATGTCTAAGACTCTAACTGTTGGGTTTTTTTCCTGCAGCCTTCTCAGAGTATGCTGTGGAGGTTGGTCATTTCTTACTGGGGAGTAAGAGCAGGATTTGCATGGGCTTTGGCATCTACCAGCTTGTCATGAACACAGCAAAGTTTTCTAATACCATGCTGTTCCATTACAGAGAGAAAGAGGAAGACCAGATGTTGGCAGACATGATCCAGAGGTTGGGTAAGGGCCCTTTCTCCTCTTAAAGAGCAGCACTGGGGCTCAGTGGGGCTGTGGGTCTCAACCTGCTCTGTGTCTGCTCCCTCTCCTGCAGATGGATCTCTTGAGAGCCAGGAGCCAGAGAGGAAGAAGAACAAGTTCCGCTTGTCCAAAATATGGAAGCAGAAAAAACAAGAGTAAAGCTCAGGATCTTGATGTTCCTTTACCCAGTGATCCAGAGAGACCAAAGGTGTGGTCCTTCCTCCGTGCTGCTTTCTTGGAGCTTTTCAGGCCTGTGAGAGGCCCCAAGAGGCCTATCAAAGGTGTGGTCCTTCCTGAGTGCTGCTTTCCTGGAGCTCCTGGACTGTGAGAGGCTCCTGTGCTCCCTGATGTGGAGACTGCAGGTTTGCTGACCAAAGGGACAAAAGTGTGAATCCCCCTGGTATGGGGCTCAAGGATACCTTTCCCAGCACATGAACTTTTAAGACTGTTTTCCTTCTTTGGCTCTGGATCAGAGCTGGTTCAGCCTTGTTGAGAGCTCAGGAGGGCAGAGCTCAGGTTGCTCACCCAGTGCTCAGGTCAGTACAGTCCTGAATGCAGGAGCATGGCCCTGCATGACACTCCACAGTGTCCCATACCTGTCACCAGGGCTGCACCCAGGAGCTGCACTGGGCTGTGGAAGGGCCATTGTCCCTCCCTTCCTCCCTCTCTGCTTGTGCTGTGGCTCTTTGGCCAAGATCAGAGATGCAGAGAGGGAGATGCTACAGGGCAAGAGGGATTGATGGTTTCCCTCTTAGCACAGCAGTGCAAACTGGAGGCTCCATGTCTGGGGGGGGAGCAGAGAGCAGAACCATCTCTGTGTCTGTGGCCTGCGATGTTCTTGACCCACAGCAGTTTCAGCAATAGTGATTTGTTTCCAGACCTCTTTTGGAAGTTGCTGTAGGCTGATTTCTCAAAGGCATGAGAGGCTGCTCACTGCTTCATTCCCTCTGTGGGGGAGATTTGTAGCCTCCTCATTTCTTTGACTGCTCAGTGAAGCAGCGTTTTTGTTGTCTGTGGCCTATCTTCATGAAAACGAACAGAACTATTATTTTAATAACCTGCTGCTAACTGGGAGCACAAGGGAATTCAAGGGTTTGCCTCACCCCTGAGTCTTCTGCATGGGTTCAATATTTCAGTTCCTGAGCTCCATCCCTGGACATCCAGTGCCCTCAAGGGGTGTTGTGGGTCACCTTGGTGAGACCAGGAGTGTAGGAGCAGGTTCAGGGCTGTTGCAGGGAGCCTTTCCACTCTTCCCTCGGCAGTGTCTGCAGCCAGACACCTGCCCCGAGTGCACCCTCTGTTCCCAGTCAGCCTGGGGAGCAGGGATGGACACAGCCATGGAAAGATCAAGTTAATTCATGATGCCTCTGGTCTGTGTGGCCCTCCTCCCTCCCCTCCAGCTCCTGGAGGTTTCTGCGTGCGCTGCTGCCCAGCAGGAGCGGGGTTTTGCCGGAGGAGGTTCTCAGTGCCGGCGGCAGAGCAGAGGCGATGCGTCCCTTTCCCACGAGGTGGCACTGGGGCTCTCCGGGCAGGGCTGTGCTGGGGTGGGACCCAGTGCCCGAGGGGCGTCCTGGAGCCCACAGGGGGAGCCATGTATGTGCAAGTGCTGGGATACCCCGCACCTGCAGATGCTTTCGCCCAATAAAGAATTACTGGAGCAAATCTCACATCCCAGTGTGATTTGGGGATACTGTGGGTATGGCTGGTCACTGTGAGCACTGATGGTCCCTCTCTGGAGCTTGGTGTACCTGTGATGGAGCAATCCTTGCCCACAGCCTGCAGGGCAGCTGCACGTCCTGAGGGAACAGGGGCACCCAGGGGTTTTTCCCTGACTTTGTGTAGGTGTCAAACTCACCCCTGCTCTCAGGTAAATGCTATTCCCCCCTTGATGCTTTAGCATCACACACGTCCCAAAGGCTCTGGGGTCCCAGCCTGCCCAGCAGATGTGGGAGAGACCAGAGGCAGAGCTTGTTCTGCCAGAGCTGGAGCGTGGCGTTGGTGGCAGAACCGCGGTGTCACTGGGGGAAGGCTGACAGAGGCTCTGCCCCCTCACTGCTCCATGTGGGCCTGTGCTCACCCAGAGGGGGAAACAAACTGATCTCTGGGGACATGCTGACCACAGGGGCTGGCATGCTGTGCCTTGCCATCCTGGTCTGCTTGGCAGAAAGCTCTTTCTTCCCTGGGGCTGTGTGTGAACATGAGGGGAGGGAGGAGGGCTCCTCTTCCAGACCTGGGCAGTGGCAGCAAATCCCCAGAACTAAACCTGCCTTTGTGGGCTGCCAGCTGAGAGGAAGGGAGCTGAAACTATCTCTGCTGAAGGAGAGAAATACCTTTCCTGGTGAGCTATCCCAGGCTGTCATTATTGCTGGGCTTTCATCTTTTCAGGCTCTGATTCTCCAGCCTCAAGAAGTTTAGTCTGCATGGATTTGGAGGATGGTGGCAGCATCATCCAAACTCAACCAATCCTTCCCTCTCCAGCCTTCACCCACCTTGAAAACAGGCAGGAAATGGACCTCTGCAGGAATGTGATAACCAAGTGCTTAAACAACAACCCCAGGGCCCTATGGTGGCAATGGCTGGACCTGCTGTAGAGTTTGCTTTTGTGAGAAGGCCAGGCTGCTGCCAGACAGCAGGCAGGGGTACACCTGCTAGCTACCTGCTCCAAGAACAGGTTTTGAAGGGAAAACTGCTCCTTCTCACAACTGGACTCTGTTTGAGATGGTAGCCAGGGTTTAGGGGATATGAGGTTCACCTGGAAATGCTGTGTGAGTTTAGGTTTAAGTGGTCTCTAGGTAGAAAAACACTGAGTGGGAGGGGAAACAGAATCCAGCCTGCCTCACCATGCTGCTGCTGTGAGGCTGACTGCAAGACTAACCTCAGTTATTTCTACACCAAAGGTGGGAGGGTAAATAGTGGAGTAGTGATCCAAACACATCCTGCTCAGAGTCCCAAACTCTTCTCTGTATTGATGGAATGCTGTCTGGCTGTGGCCAGGGTATACCAAAACCAAGCTCTGTACAGCCTGTCCCACAGTTCCTGCACACCCTGACAAATGCTGATGGTGACCACGAGAACTTGTTCCTCCTTCCTCTGCCTTAAATTTGGGACTCAGAGGATTTGCAATTCCACCATTCTCCTAATCCAGTGCTTGAAACGAGCCCTAGAAGAACTAAGCTGTTGGCTAAGGTGGAGAAAAGGAATGGCTTTTCTCCAGCTGGCTGCTTTTAGCTGAGCTGATTCCCCTGCCTGACCCCTGTTTGCTCTCCTGGCACAAGCAGCTTTGCTCACCCCGTGGAAGTGCTCCAGAAGGCAAAGCAAGAGGATTTGGCCTTTGGACTGAGCAGGAAGGGAGGTGTTGGGAAGCTCTCAACTGCCTCTCCTTAGTGGTCACTCCTGAGTAATTAGGCAATCCAAACTCCTTTAACTGAGTGGGAATCAAATTCCTCTCCTTTCTTCATGAGAAAGAGCTGTTTGTGCTCTGCTCCAGCCCCACCAGACGCCGAGCCCCGAGGTCAGGCTGGCAGGGGGTTGACAGATCCATTGCTGTGTGCATGTGGGTGTCTGCATTTTGGTGATGACTGAGAGCTTAATTACTCTTCTAGGTCAGCTGCTCCACTTCCAAAATGGTTTTAAGGGGGCTGAGCTTCCTGCTCATTTCCTGATGGCCTCCAGTCGGGTTCGTGGCCTCACCAGCTCCTCGATACCTGGGGTGCTGCCACTGCTTTCTTTGTAGCTGAAGAGGAGTGTGGGGGCTGCACAGGGTCGGGGGGCTGCACCCCTCAGCCTCTGCCACTTCAGAGGCTCTTGGGGATCCTTCTGCAGGTTTGGGGTGCCATTCGCTCTGTCACTTCCAGACTTGCAGATTGAAGCTGTGATTAGGCTCTGTGTGTGTGTGTGTGTGTGTGTGTGTGTCTCTTCTGCTGTTTTCTTTAATTACAATCTGCGAGGTAATTTCTGACGCATCATTAACAGTTCTGAGTAAACAAGGGGAATTCTCCAAATTATTTGCCATGAGCACAAAGGGAAATCGACTTTCATCGTCTCTTCATCCAAGTAAGAAGCTGATCTGCAGTGAGCATGGGGATGTTGTGGCTGCCCTCTGATGCTTTGAGTCTATTTGAGGCAGAGCAGCAACACATCCAGCTTTTCCAGCTGACTGAGGCCAAGTCTGCCCACAGCTTTTTGTCCCCACTGCTGAGCAAAGTGGCTGGGACTCGTCACCACTGCAGCTGTACATGCAAAGTGCTTCTTGCCCTGAGAGCTCTGGGTGCTGCCTTTGAGTGTTCACTTCTTGTTTCCAGCTGGATGAATCAGAATGGGCTGCTCAGGAGATGGGACAGTCCAAAAGCATCCTCAAGGCTGTGTCTCACCTTGGAAGGTAATACCCTGTTGTGGCTGTTGGGTTGAGGGGTGATAACTGAGACCAGCGTGGATTTAATGAGGGAAAGTAGGAGCACTGATATGGAGAGAGTGCAGAGTTGGGAAGGGAAGGAAGGAACACTGAAACAGAAGAACTTGGAGCCTGGGAAACTAAGTCTGGTCCAAAGCAAGAACTCACAGGGATGCTGGTTTGACCTGGTGTGTGGAGAGAACTGCTTAGCTGGATGGGAGAATATTCCAACCTAGTCTAGGGCTCAAGGGAAAGGGGCCTCATTAGAGAGGTGGAACATGGAGCTCAGAGCAGGCAGTGCCTCTGTTGGAGCATCCCCTACCCCTGCCCTGCTCTGCCAGCCCCTTCCTTCACCCACGCTCCAGCACAGTGGCAAAGCATCTGCAGCAGCAGCCGAGGGAGCGAAGATTATTTATATTCATGCTGCAGCTCTGCCAGCCGTGACTCTGTTATCTGCCATGCATGAATATTATTTGAATACGGAGTTTGTCGTGACTATTCTTCCGCGTGAAACGAGGGATTTGCTGTGGGATGGGAGCCCTCCCTCTGGCTGTCAGTCAGGAGGGGTTTCCTTTTCCTGTCTCGTTGGAAGCCGCGTCCCCAGCAAGGTGAGACAGTGGACACTTTTTCTCTTGTTAATATCCATGTCTAATCTCCTCTCAGAGGGGCCCTTTGTCCTAGACTGTAGCCAAGATGAGTAATTCAGGGATAGATGAGACGCTATAATTGGTTTGTGACAAATTAAAACATTTTTCCTTCGGAGCTGAGAGCAGGACTGTGGTCTGGAGCTGTCAAGCGTCACAGGGGAGGGCGATTTTCGGAGTAAGCGCATTGCAAATTGGCTCCAGATATGCCTTGGAGTCTGAAATTAAACTCCAGCTGGTGACTCTTCTCAGTTGGGGTTTTATTTTAGGGGGGACAAAGGGAACATGTGTGTGGAGGGACAGCCTGATCGATACAGAGAATGTGACTGCTTTTTACATCATGCTGGGAGCAAGAATGAGCCGTGGTGGGGATGCTGGGGAGCACCCAGAGGCGTGGTGGGACTGAGCAGACCAAGCACCAGGGTTCACCCACTGCTTGTGTTTCCTTCACACTTCTCTCAATGGTTCCTCCATCACATCCCAGAAAGGAAGAACCACGATGGAAAGCTGCATATCACACCATCTCCTCTCTTGGTCACAACTGGGTGCCAGCTGCAAAACCTCTTTAGGAGATACGCGCTGGTCCTTGCCTCGTAATAATTATTTTACTCAGCCAAAAAGAGTCCCTCACCTCCACCGAGAGAGCAGGAGACTAGCTAAAATTCAGGAACACAGACGGTCAGGACAGACAGCTTGATGGAATACTTGATTTGACCCTAAGATGTTTATGAGCTGGTCTAAGGCAAAGGAGTGGAGGTGGGAGGAAAAGGACTTCCTGATGCTCAGCACAGCTGCATGGAGAGAGCTACAGCAGCAGCATCTCCACCTCACAGTGAAGATGGGTGGAGAAGGAAGGAATGCTTGGAAAGGACATGGGCCTGTAAAGGAGGTTTAAAAGGCACAAGAGGAAATCACCATGTGGGCTGGTTTCTGTGTAGATGGTGGTGGGGAAGAAAGCCTCGAGATCTTGTATCTGATAGGGAAGAAAAGGGAGCAATGAGGAAGGGGTGCTGTGAGTTTTCCAGGAAGGCTGTGTCTCAAAGTGAACCAAACAGTCTGGAAGAGATAGTCATAGCTGTGAAACCAGGGTAAGTGCAAAGGCTGTCAGTGAGTTGGAAGAGTTCAGACCCTGGAGGTGCTGGGTGAAGAACGGAGATCTGGGCATCTCTTAGATATGAGGAGTAAAACAAGCAGGCCACGGTGGCAGGGTGATGGGTGATGGGGAGTTGGGGGGCTTGGAAGGAAAGATCAGAGGATCTGGTTTAGCAATGGAAAGTGCATAGATGCAGCAAATCCTGAAAGGCAGGATCAGATGGTGAGCTGTGACTGGTGTCACTGGCATTAAGACGTTAGCTAATCCGGTTTAAGGGGATAAGCCCAAGAAAAACTGTGGAGACCTAAATTGGAGCTTGTCACTCTCCTGTGGAAAGCAGAAGTGTGGAGGAGGAGGAGGAGGATTTGCTGAAAGAGCCCCTGGATGGTTGGTCATAAACAGAGGGTGAATGGAGGATGGCTGTGAAGATGAGGGGTCAGGAAGTATCAGACGGGAAGGAAACAGGAAGGACAGGAGTCACCAGAAGTGGAGAAACCCAGGAGCTTTCTGGTGTGCACAGTTTCTTTATTAATAACTGACCTGTATCCCATCCTAATGGTGAAGCTGGAAAGGTAGCAGAGAATCTACAGAAACACAGTGATTTTGGTCTGGGAAGCTTAAATGATGCATATCAAAGCCAGGATGTAAATTGCACAAGTGTGATGTAGGTCTGGCACTAAAGTGATAAGAGTCATATCAAGGGAATAACTTAATTAACTGGTCTTGATCAAAGAACTATATGAATTCAATAGCCCAGTTTTCAGCACTAAATGATGAAGTTTAGAAAAACTGTACTTGACACAATTATCAATTTTCCTGTCCGAGGAGCTTTGAAGTGCCATTAAGAAGGGACAGTCTGTTGTTCTGTTTAGGACAACTTTCTCCTTCCCTCCAGTGATCAGGAGGCAGAGGGGCTTTCTCTCCTTTTCAAGTGCTCATTTGAAATGGTCTGAAGCATAATAAACACTGGATGTCAAGGGGAATGGTACTGTGGATTTCACAAATTAATTGTTTCAGATGATGTAAATCAGGAGCAAATAGCTGCCCTTTCCCTGTCATCCAGAAAAAAAAAAAAAAGAAGAAACGAAACCAAAAAATAACCCAACAAAAACACCAACTACAGAACCTCTTTATTTCCCTTTAGCTTTCATTTTGTTCAGATTTTTTGGATGGGAAGTGTTCCCATTTAACTTCCATCAGTCTTGGACCATCCAGTCCCTCTGACAAACAAGATGCTGGGTATGAGCAAGGAACGAGTCAGGCTGTAGAAAGGCTTCTGGAAGTCTTTGAAATACTGAATGCCATGTCTGTCTATCCAATTTGGATGTGTCTATATGTGCCCCAGTACTGGTGTCTATCTCACAAGTTGGGCTCCTGTGCTGAATGACACTTTGGGCCGAAGGGAGAGGGAAGTGTCTGGCCAGGATGAACCACAGTGGCCCAGATTCAGGTGCTTTGTCCAGCTGATCATCCTCCTGGTGATGGGTTCCTCAGCTGCTGCCTTGCACAGGTGCTGCACTTGGGTTTGCACCTGGGTTAACCTGCCCAATTTCACAGTTATTTTGAAGGAGATGGGCAGCCCTGCACTGCACCTGCATCATTGCCTGTGCCCTCCTTCATTTGCTGGTGGTTTCTCTCCCCTCCCTCCAGCCCATCTGGTGTCCTGGAGACTCACCCTTTTGCTTAGGTGCAGTGCAGGAGATGGGTCTGTTCTCTGCTGTTACCTTGGCAGACCTCAACCAGGGATTCCAGAGAGGCATCTGCACCTTTGGATGTGCCTTCTGGAAAAGGATGTCTAAACTTTGTCAGTGACAGTGGTGGGAGTAAAGCCCTACTGCTTCCAGCTACTTCTAGCTGTGAACAGACTTCCCTGCCCTTCTCCATTTTCTGGGCACTGTGTCCTTTCCACTGGTGAGTATCTCATTCCAAGGCAGGAAAAACTGGGAACATGTCTTGTCTGTCCAGTGCAGTGTGAGGCTGCTGTGAAAAGCTCAGAAGCCTCAGAAAGTCCCTTGGGAAATCGAGGATTAATTCAATTTCTTTACTACTCCAGGACTTCCCTCTGCAGAACACAGATGGACTCTGAAATGAGGTGGTTCCTCCTCCTGGGCAGAGAGAGGGAATGATTTCCAAGGCAAGCCCAAGTTCCTCTTTCTTGGGTCTTCCCCAGAGTAAGAAGAGCGATGGCAGTGGGATGATTCCCTCTCCGAGCTACACCACTGGTTTTTCTCCAGGAGATGGAAGGAAGCTGGGTGCTGGTAGCCAGGAGGCAAAGCTGCAGCTGGCCATGCCGGCTCCGAACAGCGAGGGCAATTAGAGATCAGAAGAGCTGGGGTGGCTTCGTCACATTTCCCTGCTGCTGTTCTGGAGGTGATAATATAATTCATATCAGAAGAGTTAGTGGGCTGAAAATGAATTGGAGAAATCAATCCAGAGGGTATAAATGAATTAGCATGTAAATGAGGACACTTGCTCTACATAGTTTAATATTGCCTGCAGCTGTAAATAATTCCAGGGATGGAATCAAAAGCCGCAAACAACTTCATTTTTGTGCTCCTCCCCCGTCCGGGAGCACCTGCAGCTACGACCGACCCACCCTTGCAGAATCATTGCATTGCAAGGGAATTAAAGGAGATGAGATGTATAAACTTTTTTTTTTTTCCTCCCCTGATTGGCCATTATTTACAAGACTGCTGCTCCCAGTTCTGTGCATCAAGTCCCTGTTTGTGCATGCACATGGCAGTGTAAGTGGTGGGGAGGGGGAGGTGGGGAACCAGTCAGCGGTGAGACCTCGTGCGGCGCATCACGAGCCATCCCGCTCAGCCTGGGGTGGGCTGGAGTGTGTGTGAAATAGCAATTTCTCACCAAACAGCTGCAGTAGGAAAGCTCTTGGTTGGGGTGGGGGATTTAACCCTCCTAGGGTGCCTGAGGGTGGGAGAGGTGGGTGCTTGGAGAGCAGGAGCTGGCTGGGGTAGCACCTTGGTTCTTGGAGCTCTCTGGAGAGAAAGCATTTCTAAGGGATGGGGAAGCATTTGCATAGGGACACTGCACGCTTATGTGCAGTCTGGAAAACTGGAAGAGGTGCAGAACCAGGCCATCAGAGTGGGGAAGGTGTTGGGAAGCCCCTTTATGAGAGAGGACTTAAATGAGCACAGCTTATTTGGCCTAATGAAAGAAAGGCTGAGAGATGTGATTGCACACGCAGATAAACACAAGAGAAGGAGAGGAGCTAGTTAAGCTAAAGGCCAATGTTGATACCAGAACATGCAGATAGAAACTAGTAATGAATAAATTTCATAGGGAAATGAGATGGAAGTGTCTAAGCACCAGAGCAGAGACTATGGACGAGCGCTGGAGAGTCCACACAACCGGGCTGCTCTTGCACTGGCGTTTGACTGTAAAATAGGATTATAGGAGCAGGTCCCTTGAGATCAGGCAACTATGTTTTGTGATCTGGGAAGTTCTGCCTGTTGCCAAAAGCCCCTTTATTATTCTGGCAGGGGAAGGATGCAGATCTGAGGAAGGGCATATGTCTCTTCGAGTGACTTCAAGAACGGTTGTTGAGAGCTTTTGGAGTGATGCTGATGACAGGAGGTTAAAGATGATCCTCAACAGTCTTTTATCAGTACTTCCCTCTTGTTTTTTGACACTGACAGATCACTGAGTTCCCTCTTTCATCAGGTTGGTGTTTCAGGTTCTGCACTAACTAGATCTCCCAGGTGGACTGGAAACACTGATTAAGATGGATAGAGTGAAAGCAAGTCCATTAAATTGTTAATAAAGAATATTACACACATACCTTAATCTGCAGCTAGCCTGACACTTTATAAAAGTACATTAGGATATAATCCAATTGAAGCCACAATATCGAGAACATCTTATCTCATCACAAATTGAAATTATATCATATTCCTCATTTCTTAAATTAAAAAGCTAAAACCTTTTCGTTTGCTCTCATATGCTTGTGTAAAACTTAATCAGTGGTTTTAACAACATTATTTTTCAATATGGGCCATTTCTGCTCTCATTTATTTACAAGAGAGAACTTCCTGGTAGAAAAAGTGATTCAATTTGCAGGAGGATACATCAAGCACTTAAGGATTTTGTAGGGATTGATTGATTATTTATCATGTTATCTTGCCTGGAGACGTCTGATATGCCTGTGCTTTTGCTATCTCTCATTCCACCTAGTGCTCTCCCTTTGCGTCTGGCTCCCCTCCGCTGCCACGGGCGCTCTTCCCGCGCACACGTGTCTGCACGGGCACGTCGGAGGGAAAGGGGGCAAGGAGGCCAGGCTGAGGTTGTCTCTGCTGGGATGAAGATGCTGGACTGGGCAGATGGGAGAGATTCATTTCGCTGGGAGGTAGCACAGAGGTGAGAGGTGGAAGGGTGGTTTGACGTTCTGCTGGCTTTGAACTGCAGGCTGCAGCACTCCTCCGAGTGCAGCAAACGTGTCCTTCCTTGCAGGGGAAGGGGCTGGGACACAGAGAGGCTGGATGGTTTGCTGGAAGTGCCCCCAGGAGCAGAAAACAGCCCTGAAGGGCCATCAGCTCTGGTTGGTAGCTGGTCACCTGGGGCCACACTTCCCAGGGTAGCCATAATTACCTTCAAGTTGCCTGGTGAAGCACTGGATGATGTCCTGGAACGTCCAAGCTGAGCTGTCCCAGTGATGCAGTGGCAGTGGCTTCTCCAGGGATCTTTTCAAAAACATCCTGACACTTATGAGGAATCTGGTGACCTGATAAGGCCAGGATTGGGGTGCAGAGAGGAAGGGGCCACCTCTTCATGCTTAAAGGAAACCACTCTCACAGCAATGTCTGATTTTCTCCCACTGTTTCACAGTGGCAGAGGGGCTCATTAGCAATGACAATTAGGCATGTCCATCATGGATGTGTCAACCCAAGGCCTAAGGGGTGACATGCAAGGTCTCCATTTGAGGTGGATGACCCACAGGAGCCCTGCAAGAGGGCTGTGGCTTGAGCTCTGTCTTGAACACTGGCCACTCTTTGGCACTGGAACATGACTGGGAGATGAAGGGATGTTGTCAGTGGGAGTTCTTTGCCTCCCGTCCCTGGTGGAGCACTGGGACATTGGATATAGCAAGAAAGAAAACTTTTTTGATTTTGTGCAATAAAATGATAACAGTAGAAAGTCCAACCAAACCCTTGAGTGTTTGGGCTGTGGTTGTCTGTATGGCAGGGGAGGCACTGGGAACAAAGACATCTGAGGTTTATTCTTTTCGCTGCTGCAGATTTTGGCAAATCGCTCTCCCTGCCATAGTTTTCCCTGAGCACTTTGAGATCAGCTGGGTTTATTCTTTTATGAGTACTGGAGTGCAGGAATTGCTGTCTTCTGGTGAAAATAAATACAAAAATCCTGAAGCACGACTCCAAAGAGAGATGAGCCTGCAAAAAAATCACCGTGCTGGAAAGGGAGTATGTTTAGTTTGTCATATTTTTCTTTTGCTTTCTGGGATTTTAGGATTCCTGTTGCAGGGATTGCACCAAGATGACAAACTAGAGAGTTTTCAAAATGGAAACACAATCCCCTGACTCCAGGAGCTCAGACTTAAATATCAACAAATAACTCAGGATGCAGTGTGAGTGCTGATGGAGCAGCTGACTCGGTGAGCGTGGAGGTGAACAACTCAGGAGCCCCACAGAGCCCCACAGTCCTGATTTGCTGAACCCAGTGGAATGAATTCCTATACTGGATGATCCATGTGCATGGGCCTCCATGGGATCACGGCCAACATTTGCAAAATGCTGTGAGATGCTTGGATGAAAGAGACCACAGAAGTGCAAAGTATTACTTTTTCATGATTGCTGCAATTGCCATCCTTGGGGCTGTCCAAAAACTGTTGTTCCAAGTGAAAATATAAAATCCCTTTGGCATGTTTTTCTGTTTTGCATTGTGATAAATAGAAATGCAGGAGGAAAAAAAAAATCTCCTCCTAAGAGTGAGAGAAGGAAAAGCAGCCCCTGTGCAATTTGTTACACATCTCATATGTCTCTGACTGCTAGCTGCAGAGATATTTAGAGGGAGTATTTAACCAACCCAGTGCACAGCCTCTGGAGTCCCAGCTTCTGCTTTGGTCCATGCTTGGTTGAACCTTTACAGCAGCTTTATGGTTTTTCTGCACAGCATTTCAGGGGAGGCTTTGATTCTGGAGGATGCCAACTGCGCCGAGTGAAGCTAAGATGATTAATCAAATTATTTGAAGGGTGTTCACCAGAACTGGGCAGTGACCAGTCTCTGTCCTAATCTCTGGATTGAGATGTCAAGCCTGCTTCCAGCCTGGAGCACAGAGCTCGCCAGGAGGCAGAGGGTGGAAAGAAATCTCAGGCAGCAAACAGCCTGGCAGGGCTGCCTGTGGTGGGGAGGGAAACTGGCCATCAGGGGCCATGGGCTGGTGCTGCCCAGTGGGCAGGGGGAGGCTGGGGGGCTTTGCATGTTAGGAAGGCTGGACAAAGCTTCTCTAGCTGTGATGGAGCAGGAGCAAGGTGGTGGTTGTGCCTCAAGCTGCCTTCCTCCCACCAGGGTGCAGGGAGGAAGGGGGAATGGTTGGGATGTGCAGAGCTCCTGCACCTCCCAGCCAGCCACAGGATGAGGGCTGTCTGCTCCCATGTCAGTTTAGTTTGGGGCTGAGCAGGGTGGAGGAACAAGCGGCCTGGTGTGGAAGAGATGCAGGCACTGACTGAGTCATTTTGAACTTGGTGCCCGTGTCAGGTGCCATGGGGAGCTGGGGCTTTGGCTGGAGTCTTGCAGGGAATGGTGCAGGGTGGGTGGTGTGGGACGAGGCTGGCAAAGGGCCCCAGGAGATGAGAAACGCAGTGGGAAGCTGGGGCTTTGGCTCGGTGATGTGCTTTTCCCTTCAGGGACCAGCTGGGTTTTTTGCCCACCTGCTTTTCTGTTCAGTGAGTGCTTGGTTACATTCACAGTTAAAGATGAAGCCAAAGCACCTGAGAAGGAGAAGGCACATGCTGCAGCAGCACAGCCCAGGGTAACTGGGGTGGCGTTAAGGGGATGAGGGACCCTCCTCTGCCCTCCTTCCCCTCTGCTCTGGGCATTGCCGGCAGATGGGCTTTCCCCAGCGCCAGGGCGAGCACTTGGCACTGCCGCTCAGGGAATTGCAGGTCTCGCTCTCCTCTCCAGCTGGCTGGGTGAGCTTCTACGTGAGCCCCAAAGCGTGCCGGGGTCCCCTTTGCTGCATGAGCTGACAGCACCTGAGGCGTTCCATGCCCACTGCCCCGAGCATCCTCCCTCTCTGGGGGAGAGGGATCAGCGCCGGGGCACGCCGGGCGCTGATTTCCTGCCCACCACCCAACTCTCCCTCGGCAAACACCTCTTTGCACCTCTCCGCGTCCCTTCCAGCCCCATCCCGGGCCGGAGCGGCGTTCGCGGGACCCCGCTCGCCATCTGCGCTGGCTCGCCGCTGGCTCCCGGCCAGCCCGGCAGGGTCGAGCTGCCCGATCCGCGGCCGCCTCACCGGGCACCGGTGCCCACGGCATCGCCGTCACGTGTGGCCATCAGCTGATGGCGAGGATGACTCAGCCGGCAGCTGTCGGGCCCCTAAAATAATGACAAAAACAATTAGCAGTCCAAGCAGTAGCCTCTCCTTAATTATCTCCTCCGAGTTTAATTAACTAGCTAAATTATCAGCAGTAATGTAGGCATTAATTATGTCAAATTACAGTGTAAAAATCACAAAGTGTGGAAAATGTCAATTCAGCTGCGCTCACCTGCCGGGCTGAGACAGTGCCGGTGACAGAGGCTCAGCCTGGCACAGGGGAAGGGCTGCTCCTCCTCCCCGGGGGACCAGGATCCTGCCACGGCAGCCTCAGCGACACCGGGGGGACACCAGCACCGACAGCAGCCGGTGGCACCGTTTTAGTTGGGAGCCCGGTGGGGGCTGCCTGGATGGGTGCTGGAGTGGGGAGGGGGGAACATTTTGGCTCTGGCAGAGGGAGGGGAAGGAGCGTGGCTCCCCAAACCAGATGGCTTGGATGCTGAATTATTAAATTATGAATATTAATACAAATCAGACACGGAAGAGGTAATAATTTTGCTGCCCTACAGAAATAATTAACATAATTTTGATAAATTACATGATAAGAGAATCTCAAAATTGAGGTAGATTTATCTTAATTAATATCTTGGACTTGCTCCGAAAGGTAAATTGTTCCACTGGGGACTGGGGAAGGGTGAAGAAGGGGCCCCTGGCTCTGTGAGCCAGACCTTTGCCAGGGTTAGCATGGTGGGGAGGACGGGGCACTGCCCCAGGCTGCACCCCAGCCCTGGCTCTGAGGGTGCAATGACAGAGTTGTTCCCACCCCCACGGGGACACCGAGTGACTGATTTCAGGTCGCATGGGCTGGTCAGAGAGCAGAAGCTGAGCTGGTGTCTCCAAGCTCTTTTGGACCCAGAGCCACCCTCCCCTGGGCTCTGCCAGGCATTTTTCCACAACACAGTGCTGGGCAGGCACTGAGGTGTGAGCCTGCAGGATAAATGCCTTCACCCAAACTGCTGCCCAAGTGTCACTGGGCTTTGCTTCAGGTGCCCCTGCTTGGGCACACGAGCATTGCAACCCCTGTGTCTGTTCTGTCCATCCTCATGGACACTCCAGGCAACCACAGCAAGTTCAGGGGTTTGCTTTGTGCTGGTGAACTGCCAGAAGCTGAACCAATGTTGGTGGGGACATGCCACGTTGGAAGTTAGCCTGGAAGGGAATGGGATGTTTAGTAATTGAGTGATTTGCTTCACCATCACTCACTGTGGTGTTCCCACTGTCCTATGTGGGGCTTTTTTTGGCTACATGAGTCCAGGTAAGTCCATGACCCTCTCCAAGTGTGTGTGTGATGATGGGCACTGCCCTTCCCTGTGACAAGCTGGGGTTTTCTCCAGGTCTTTGTCTTGGTGCTGCTGCTCATCAGCTCTGCCTGCAAAGGTGCAAATCTGCCCAAAAATGGATGCACAGACAGGGTGTGCATAATTGCTTTATATTATATTTACATAAAATGTAGTACTTAAATCTCAGAGTCGTCCAGGAGGATGTAACTTTCCAGCAGTGACTTAACCCCCAGAACATCCCCCAGGCACAGGCAGTGCTGGTTCAGATGTGTGAATGGAGATCATCAATAGCTTGTGGCATCAAAGCTGCAACTCGAATTACAGGGCTAATTGCAAAATTAAAGCCAGTTACTCTTTCCTATGACATTTTTGTAATGTCAGATCAGGCAATGTAGGAGAAGATGTTATCTGTAAATCCATATTGTCCATTTTAAATGTCCAGAGTTGTGGCCCCACCTCAGTTTTTCCTGTAGCCTGGTTCTGTTTCAAGCATGTGTCTGCTGAAAGGGCTCAGAGCTTGGTTACTTGATGTATTTCTGACACGGGTGAGCAGGAGCAGAGCGAGGAGCAGCCAGGAGAGGCTGTTCTCAGGAGGCTTCACTCTTGGTCTCGAGCTCGAGAGGTTTTTAGATTCACATCCTGCGTTTGCCAGCTTAATTGGCAAAAGCTTTAATTTTTCAGAAGGGTTAGAAATCTTGTTGATCTGTTCCCACTGGCAGGATTTAAAGCCTCAAACACTTAACTTTTTCAAAAAGCTGTACAAATGTTAACTAATACAGCCCCAGTTTAAGCATAATCTCTAGATGGGGAAACAGAGTCACACACTGCATGAGTGCCTCAGCCTGGATGGGGAGTTGCTGGGTCCTTGTCCCTTGTTTCATCCAGAAGGCACTCTCATCTCTTCCAAGCCTTCCCAACTCTGCCTGATCCCCTTGCCTTGCTGCTGTAAAACCAAGCTGCATTTAATTGTTTTTGGCTCTGCAGAAAATAACAAAAAGGGGAAACCCAAAGCCACTGATTGCTGCCATGCCAAGGCACAGGCTGGAAGCAGAGACTTCTCACATGTGGCAGCTTGGTGCAGCCAGGTGAGACCAGGGATGGTGCCCAGGATAATAAGGGATCTTCCTGGAGCACAGTGAGCAGTAGGAACCAGTATTGGGAATATCATTCATGGAAAATGCACAAGAGGAGATCCTTTGCCCTACTGGGGACTTTCTGCTATGGACTAACAGCCATTGCTGCTATGGAGCACGTGGGCCAGCACCCCACATGGTCACTCTGACACCCCTGCTGCTCCCCACCCAGCTTGTGGGGTGGCAGAAGAGGGAGATTTACCTCAGGGTCCCCTCTTGGGCAAACCCCATCAAACAGTCCCTGTGGCTGGAGCTGTCAGCAGCCCCAGCAGCAAAGAGAGATGTGAAACCAAGTCTCTGCACAGTGCTGGAAATCCTGTTCAAACAAGGGCACCGTGCAGAGGGACACTGAACCCTGTGCCACCCGTCCCCTGGGCTGGGCAGTGAGCTGGCTGGGCAGCCCTTCCTCACACCCAGGCTGGTTGGCACCAGCTCCAGCATGGGGCAGGGCACCTCTGGGCTCCTCCTTTCACCCATCTGTGCATTTTCCTGGCAGAGCAGGGAGAGCCCGGGGCTGTGGTGCTGCAGGAATGCCCCGAGTGCATCCCCGGGGGAGCTGCTGTGCAGGAGGCTCACGCTGAGTGGAGATGTATGCACACACACACACACACACACACACACACACACAGAGGGATGGCCTGGCACAAACATCCCCCACTGCATCCAGCCACTCGATCTGAGCCCAGCCTTAACCCCTTCACTGCTGCCCGAGGCAAATCCTGGGGCTCAGTGCTGCCAGGAGTGCAGGACACTCACCTGGTGGTGCTTAAAGCCACTGAGATGGGAAGAATGTGGCTGCTCTTGGGGGAGTCAGGTTGTTCAGCTGTATCCAAATAGGGGATGGAGGAAGGAAATCGAAGCCCAGTGAGGCACAAAGGAAGGATTTTAGGAGGTCTGGGTGGAAGGAGGGTTGGAGGAGAGTGGAGTTGGAAAAACACCCCCTTTCAGGCACCAACCCTGAGCTGGAGGAGGAGAGTGTGGAAGGGGGGGAAACTGAGGCAGGGAAATAGATGGACACATACGGAGAAGGGCAGTTGTTGGTGTGATCACCCTGCTTCTGCTGGACAAAGAGCTCTGTATGGGGAGAAGGAATCCGGGCTGAGACAGCAGGAGAGTGCAGGAGCCATCCCTACACGTGCACATGTGGGTGTGAGCAAGATGTTCCCACCTGGGAGAGCACATCTGTGATGCCATGCTGGTGGAAACCTCATCATTCCCCTTCTCTTGCAAACTCCCCTCTGCTTGGGCTGGATGAGGGGAGACTGGCACTGCTTCTGCCTTTTGTGGTTGCTGTTTCCACTTTGTTTCAGGTTTCTCCTCTGTTGGGACTTTGGGCCTTCCCGTTCCCCAGTAATTATATAATTACTTCACAACATGCTGCAGGAATAGTCAGGGAGATGGCTACAGCTAGCACAACAATGGTGACAAGTAAAACATTAATTTCTGGAGTTCTTTTAATTAATTCATCAGGAATCGTGCTGTGCGGGATGATTACGTTAAAGTGTTTAATTACAAATTTATATGTAATGATGCACTTTAATTACTTTGGACTGGTACAATATTATTGGGCCCTTTTCCCAAGATTCCTGGCACTGGGTTTGGGCTTCACATAAGCAGTGCCATGGATGCTTGTGCCTCTAAATTATTTACATGGCATGGGAGAAATCTGGTCCTGATTGATGAGAGCAAATTTTTCCCTTAGCTGAACGGGAGCGAGGGCCTTGGGGAATCCTGAGAAGGAAGGTCAGTGTGGTGGGTGTGTGTCAGGCAGAACATCAGGGCATTTTTTGTTGGAAGAATCGAGGTTAATCTGGTGGAAACTGAAGTGATAGAGAGCCAGGCATGATAAATATTTATCAAAGGGACCAGTGTCAGGATTCTGGTTCATCAGTGCAGATATGTCCTGGATGGATCTCACCAAGCAGCCCTGGCCAAGCACATCAGGAGGTTTCTCCAGCTCCCCTCCTTTTGCTTGTCCCCCTTGCCTTTGTCTTGCCTGTCTTTGTGTGCATGTGTGTGTGTGTGTGTGTGCATGCACACTCATTTTCTTTCCCTTGAGGCTCCCATTTTCCCCTCATCCCATCTCTATTTGCCTCCGTGCACAGGGAGCATCTGTCATTCTTCTTTCTCCTTTGTCAGCATCCTCCCAGGCTAGACAGACCCCAGAGGGATGGCCATGCTGTTAGAGAGGCCTGGGAGCTAAAGTAAGTTTGGGGTTAGCCTGTCTTTAAGCTGCTCTGCATGCAAGTTGTGTAGTACATATATATATACAAATATCGATTATTTAGGTGTAGGTAGATATATCTGTACTACACAAAGTAGTCCGCAGGACAGGCAGCACCTTGCTGTTTAGGGTTCACAGCTTCTGGCACACAAGGATCTGGCAAAACTTGACTTTTGTTTGCATTTGGGGATCAGTGTCTGGCAAGGAAGAGATCAGACCATTTCCTTCTCAAGAGAGAGGGAAAGAGAGGTCAGCTTTGCATTTGTACTGATGGGTCCTGGCAGCTGCACTGCTGAGCTTTGGTGTAGTGTCACTGACACTTGTCTTGCAGTGGGTTTATGTCAGTGCAATTGCAACCAGACTTTGCTGGCAAATAGCAGCAAATGGACCCTGTGAGATGCTCTGCTCCACTGCAGCCGTGACTTTGCATGCTTATTTTCTGTGCAGTTGCACAGATGATGCACAGCTTTGCCCAGGACTGCAGGGTCCCGGGGTCCAAGCCACTTAGCTGTGTTCTCTGACTTTGAACACACACAAAAGAAGTCACTTGCATGTGCTGATGCCACACTGCCACTTTCTGTGGGTGCAAGTTGCTTTTAGGGATGTGCCAGGTGAGGACTGCCCTCGTGGCCAGCACCCATTGCTCAGGGACTGCTTTGCTGCAGTGGGGCCATCACAAGGGTGAGCAGGTCAGAAAGAATCCCTCTGGGAGCCCAAATACACATCTCCCTGCTGACTCACAACTGCTGCTGCTGCTATAGCTGAGGAGATGGGGGAAACCCTTTTTCCCCAGGGGAGGACCAGATGTTTGCAAGCTCAGCTCATTCCGGGAAGTTTTGTCTCCTGTCAGGCTTTGCAGAGGCTGTTGCAGCCTGTGGGAATGGCCCCTCACTGTGCACAGGAGGGAGGGAAGCGCCTGTCCCTGCCGCCTTGCCCTGCCCTTTTCCTTTGCAATTGTGTTTGTAAGCTGTGACCGAGTTTTGGCAGAGCTGGGAGCGCTGGACAGCTCAGTGGGAGCAGAAGCATCTCTCAATCTCTCACCACAGCTCAGGTATTTCCAGGCCAGAGCTGGTCCCAGAGTTCAGCATTGCACGTGTGAGGTCATGCCACCCCTTTCCTGCCAGTCCTCGGTGAGAAGGGATTTGGGAGGGATGGCAGGAGCAGGGCGTTCCTGGAGGGTGGGTGGGATTCAGGGGCTGTGATCACGGTGCAGGCAAAATGTGTGAGCATCATGGAGAGCAAACCTAATGGTCTTAGGTGTATCCTAAAGTCCTTGAGTGGGACATATCCAGCACAGGTTTGTAGTAGCCATGGACTCTGCTCTCCTGGACTTTGTTAGAATGCCAGGCAGGCTTCAGGTGTGGTGGGTGTTTTGTTTGTTTGCTCATTTGCTTTTGTTTTAATTCCCTTTGACCTTACTCCAGCCACCCAGAAATGGTTTTAGTGCTGGTACTTCCTCAGTGAGGAGGAGGGAGATAGGATACTGCACACACAGCCACCTATCCCAGGTGTGCTGTGCCAGTCACAGGCACAGGGCAGCTTTCCAGGGCAGACTCACCAGGCAGAGAGATTCATTTTGCTGTAAATAATTCCCGTTTGTGGCTCTTGTCCTGCCCTCACCAGCCGGTTCGGGTGCTGGGAGCAGCGGCTGCCCCTCGCTGTGATGCGCAGGAGCCCCAAGGAGCGCTCCCTGCCGGGTGCCCCCTCCCCATCGCCCGACGCTGGAGGGACTTGGCCGCTCCTCTGGGGACAGGAGATGATGCTCTAGAAGGCACCTGCGGGCTGCCAAAACCTCCTCTCCTCACGGGGCCAGCGCGCCCGGTCCCTTCCCCGCGNCTCGGGCCTGCCAAGGCCAGATGGTGTTTGCGAGCGGCGCCAGGTCCCAGCTGAGCGCTGCCCGGCGAGACGCGCGGGAGCTGCCGCCGCAGCCGGCGCTGCCAAAGCCGCGGCATATGCTGCGCTCTGCCCGACACCTGCCCACGGCAGCGCCCCGGGACTGCGCGCCCTGCGAGCAGCAGAGCCGGCAGCCCCATCTGGAAGGAGCCGTGCTGGTAAAGAAGGGCGTAGAACCCCCAAAAATAGGAATAATAAATAAAGCGGTGATGCGAGGATGGATGCGGCCATCCCCCGCGAGGTGGTGGCGAGCAGCGGGCGAGGGCAGAGCAGCACCCGGCGGGGTTGGGATGTGTCCCCTTCCACACAGAGCCCATCCCCACCGGGATCCCCGGCTCCCTTTGCACAGCACAGGGCCATCTGCCCGACCATGTCCCCACCAGCCCCAGGAAAAGGTTCTGGGAAACTGCTGGGGGATATTTGACTTCTTCTCAGGAGCAAACCCCAAATGGTTGTGAGCACAATTGATGGCAGAATATACTTTCTGCCTATTTTGAATTTACTTTGGTAAACTGTACTCACTCGGGGCTCGGTCTATAATTTATTGAAAAGAACCAGACTGGAAACCAGCTTCATACTGTGAGTAATTTCTAGCATTGTGTAATCTATCACCACGAGACAGGGCACTTTGTTTCTCTGAAAAATTATTTTTATACTTGGCTTAGTAACAACAACAATTATTATTATTAATATTAATAACTACTTGTGTAAGGCCTTTCATGCGTGGTTTAGAAAGTGTTTTGCACATGGGTCAGTAGGTGCTGGCTGCATCTCGTGGGAAGGGAAACTGAGGCACAGATTTGGCCACTGCCTCATTCAGGCTCACCCTGGTGTGCAGCATCCTCACTTCCAAAATGCAGCTTGGACCACTGGGTGCTGCTGCCCTTGGTGTATTTAAAAAATATTTGAGGGTTTAGTGATGAAGGAGATGAGGAAAATATTTTCTTTAAAATTTAGCTCTAGTTAGGTTCAAAAAATTATTAAGCATAGTCCAGAAAGAAATAGGCCCTGCCACATCCTGGTGGCTGGAGCTCATCCCCTGGGAGAGTGCAGAAACAAGCACAACATCTCAGCTTGGAAATAGTGACTCAAATGTTCCCTCCACTTAGCATTAATGTAGAAAACATTAGATTTCCCTCAGGCTGGCTCCCTGGTGTCTGGCCTGTGGACACTGGAACCCCAACACTGTTGTCCTGAGCTCAGGGACAGCTGCTGGCTGTGAAGCTCAGGACCCTTCCTCACTGCAGTGCTGCCAGGGCTGAGGTTGCATGTATGCCCATCCTTCACTCCGTGCTGCCAAGCTCCCCAGCCTTGTTAAATAACACTTTGCAGGGATGTCCCAGCCTCTCTTTCCAGAGTGGAAAGATGCCATTTCTGGGTAGAGAGCAGCAAAGAGCTGCTGCTGCAAATACACAGGGGATGGGGAGAGAGCCCCCAGCTCAGCCCCAGGGGTGGACAGATGTGGATGGGGACATTTCAGCTTCACCCTCTCTTGTCCTCTCTGCTGTTTAGGTCACCTCCAAACTAAACATGGTTGGTCTGGACATGAGTGAGCTTAGAGAGTGAAACTACTCCAGGTGACAGTTGCATTCTTCTGAGGAAGTGGTGTAAACTTTCCATCCATCCATCACACTGTTTTATCACTAATGAGAGAGCTCCTCAACTGAACTTTATCCTTGTCTCCTTCCACTTCTTCTTTTATAGCAAGAATAATAATATTTAACATTTATGGAACATTTTACATCTTCAAATTCATTTGCAGGTATTGACTAATGAAGGCCTGGGTTGCTCCTGTGAAGTGGAGGGGTATGGCAATGGTATCTTCTGCATTCTCAGGTGGAAAATTCAAGGCAGGAGAAGAGGTTGGGCAGGATCAACACTGGATCCTGAACTTCCTGCTTGGCCCAGGCAGCACCCCTCAGTGCCTCTCTGGGGACACCATCTCTGGGTTTACTTACTTACAAAATCTTCTCCTCTAATAAGAAAAGGGGGTAAAAATATTAGAAAAAAAAATCCTTTCTTAACTCCCATTAGGAATTTCAGTTTTCTTTTGGCATTTTTTCCTTTATTTCTTCAATACAATGGAAAATGTCTGGAGCAGAGACACATTCCTTAATCCTGTACAGTGGCAATATAATCTTCATTTGTTCACAGTCATTCAGCCTGAATCATCCCCGAGCACTGAAGCTGATGTGTGAGTACAGTGATAAATCCACCTCAGTGTAGGTGCTCCCATATAAAACACAGTAAGACAGCCCAGGGACAGGGGAACAACACTCATTCCTACACCCAGGAGCAGGTTGGACTGCAGCCTTTTCAGGAGGTGGCCATTTCTGCTCAGTTTGCTGTGCCAAAGTCAGATTTTTAGGATTTACCATGCAGGTACCAAACACAGATTGCCTGTGCTGTCCCTCTGCCCAGGCTTTCTGGACATCAGCACTTCCAGCAGAGTCATTCAGCATCCCCAATAAATTCCCCATTTCCACCTGGAAAAGAGCTCTGGGAGCTGTGCTGGAGGAGCCCTGCTGGGGGTGGTGGTGGTGAATTATCCAGGATCCCAGGGGGACTGAGCTGTCACCCCCTGGCAAGGCTGGGGGAGCAGAGCCCCAGGGGGGGCAGCTCACACACAGCACCAGGCATCAGATGGAAAAGCAAAGTGTTCCCACTGCCAGACCCACCATCTCTACCTGCAGAAATTCGTGAGAAGGGCAGGCAGAAGCCTGGGGAAAGCCAAGGTGAACATAATGCTTTGTTTCCCCCACTTTTCTCAGATTTCCCAGGACTTTTGAGGGTTCTGATCCATCGCAGGGTGAGGAAGCCAATAGATGGCACTGTGCTGTTTCTGGAGGAGCCCAGCCTTCCTGGAGGCCAGAGATGGGCTGCCCGAGTGCTGGAATAGCCTTGCACTTCAGGGAAGTTCCTCCTGAGAGGAATAGTGGATTTGTCTTTACAAACAAGCTGTGGGTCTGCTGGTAGATAAAACTAGCACTGGGAGATAAAAGAAACAATGGGAAGGATTCCACTGATTGATGAATGGAAAAAGATATTTGCTTTTACAAATAAACTCTAAGTTTGTTGATAATTGAAATTAGACATTGAAAGATGAAAGAAACAATGGGAAAGAAAACCCCTAAATTCTGTAAGAATTAAAAATTATTAAAAATTCTGTAAGAATTAAAAATTAAAAGGGAAGGTTATACATAAGAGGGGAATCTTTGGGATCAGGTGTTCTGAGAAGTCTGAACCTCTCAAGTACCTCAGCCAAGGGGGAAAGAGAGAGGGAAATGCAGCTGGGAAATTGGGATAAAAAGGAGGCTGCATCCTCCAAAAATTCGAGAGACACCAGGGGAATGCCCCATGGCCTCTCCCTTTATTCAAATAAAATAAAAGGGACTCCTCTGTCTCCTTTTTGGACCTAAACCTCTGATATCTATGGATTAATTTTCCTTACACTCCCCATGCAGAAGCACCAGCAAAGTCTCACTGTGGAGGAGGCTCCATGGCCCAAGGCACTGTGAAAAGCAGGGATATTTGTACACAGCCGTGGGGCGTTTGCTGCTAGCAGGAAAGAGGAGGCAAAACCCTCCAGCAAACTAGGTCAGTGTTAGAAAAGTTCAGATTCTCACCTGGGAACATTTTTCTCCCTGCAGCCTCTGTGGCAGGCTCAGGGCTGTGCCAGTGTCCAGCTAAAAAATCAGCTGTGGGGAGCTGATGATTTTGGCAGGAGGGGCAGGGCTGCCCAAGAGTGTGGCTGGGTCAGCTGGTGGCCCTTGTCTGGAGTATGACTTTGGCCCTGGGGACTCTGGCTGTTCAGCACCAGCAGGACAGAGGTGAGGGATGGTGAGGTTGGTAATAAACCCCTGCCTGTTTTTCCATCAAACCTCCCCTGTGTGAAAGTGCTCTTTATTTCACACATCCTGGGGGTTGTGCTTGCTGCTCCAGGAGCAGAGACACGTTGATGGCTCCAGCCACAGGTTTGCCTTTGCAGCAGCACTGGGCAGGTGGTTTAGGGTGAGTTATCCCCACCACTCAAAATGTGCCTGCCTTCCAAGCTGATTCTAACTTATTTCCAGGCCAGTATTGTGGAGTCCTGTGGAGCCATTCCCCAATGTTCCAGTCCTACCTGGTGGGTATCACTGGTATCCTGGTCTTCCCTGATTTCAGCTCCCTCCCGAGGTCTAAGCAATGAGATAAGGCCCCTGTATTGATACTGCATCCTCCACTGAACAGCAAGTTGGTGGGATGGGGATGGGGAAGCCTGGCCCCAAACCCAGGACTGGGAGCTGCTCTTACCTGGGAGCTACATCTGAGCAGGTGTCAAGGTGGGGTAAGCTCAGAATGGCCCAATTTCCCCAATTTTCTTTCCTTAAGCCACCAGACCTGTCTCAGCAAGCATGGCCAGCAGTGAGTGTGACCACAGCTCCTCATCCAGCCAAGCCATCTCTCTGCCCTTCATTACTACAATTTGCTGTTCGCTTTTTCCCTCCCTCCCTCTTTTAAAACCCCTCTCCAGGTAGAATCCAGTGGAGGTGTGCAGTGTTTGCTGCCAGGTCCTGAGCATCCCCCAGAGCCACTGTGCACCCTCTGAGGATGTCCTTGGTGCCTGCACAGCTCCACAGGCCTGACCCTGCTGCCATTCAGTGCCACCTTTCAAATCACTCAAGTCAAATCAGGCTAAGTGCTTATATCAGGCCTTGTCAATCTTTACATCATTCAAAGGCAATTTAGCCTATTCATTCATAAGGAGAGGCTATTGATTGAATAATCTCTGCTCTTAGTGTATGGCTAGAACTTGTTCTTTGTTGTATTTTAATATTGGGTGTGTTGGTAGCTTAAACCTACCTCCGTTGTGCCCTGCTGTAAGAGCCACTGCAATTACAGTAAAGAGCATGAGCAGATAGTTGATTAAGCCTTGCAGAGATTATTACAAAGCAAGGCCTCGTTCTGAATGCACATATTTCAGGAGAAACAGCATAAAGAAGCATGCACGTGTGAATTCCTAGACTCTGCAAGCACAATTTATCCTTGCAGGTCAATAGCTCATATTGTCTGCTCTGCCAAATTGTTCAAACATATACAATGCTCTCAAAACATTGCTTAATTAGATTCTAGAGAACATTGACACACAAACAAAAGATATTAATATCAAGGATTTCAGCATCAAATGTAGTTTACACAGATCAAAGAACATTCTTGGTGCAAAGAGGTTATGAATGTGACAGGTTGTTACTCAACAAGTGCAGGATATGACAAGAGGGGGAGCAGTGATCAGAGAGCAGAGCACAAAGAGGAGCGAGTACGGACTCGTGAGGGACATGGGCAAGATAAAGCTGCAGAAACAGAGGGAAAATGAAGATTGCTGGAGAGGCAGGGAAAACATACAGGAAACAATACACCCTAAAATGGACATGGAGCTTTTGGAGGTTGCAGGGTTGTGAATTGCTGGGGTAGAGTGAGATTTGTTCTCTTCCATAAGGATGACATCTTAAGAGCAAGATCCAAAACTTGAAAATGTTTGCAGGCAAAGTCTTTCTTGAAATTAATGGCTGAGGTCTGAAAGGAGATTTGGTCCTTGGCTGGGAGTATTTTGTGGCTTAGGTGTTTGATCTGTGTTGCTTGAAACTGGATGAGGCAGTGAAGGGGTGAAGGAAGAGGGTGTGGAGATGAGGAAGAGAAGGGACAGGTCAGAGTCAGGGGTGGGCTGTCAAATATGCTGCCCTAGCCAGGCCTTGGATCTTGGGGACAATGAGATAGGAGAGGGGACAAATATAATGAACAATTGTCTGTCCTGAGTGTCACAAAGACCACTGAGAACAAGTGCCATATCTGCATGTACCCAGTGTGGGGGTGACTGATGGTTTGCTTGGGATGTGGATGTCCTGATGCCATCACTTTGGAACAGCCACAGGGCCTGAGAGTACCTTGCTGGAGCCTCAGTGATCCTGGGGTAAGCAGGACTGCCCCAAATCTGCAGCCTGAGCTGGAGAAATATTCAGTCTGGTCAACAGGTCTGAATTCAGCTCATCCACAGCACCTGGAACAGAAAATTTCTCTTTGGTGGCTACCTGGAACAGAAGCAAGGAGCTGGAAAGAAAATATTGGAAATGGATGTAAGGGTAGGCACAAAGTAGAAGGCCAGGAAAACAAGCAAACAGCTAAAAGAGCAAGCCAAGGGGAAGTCAATAAAATTGACTTAAAATACATATGAATGAAAAAAATTAATAAGCCAAAGCTGTATTTAATGTCAATATTGTTGTAGTAGTCTGAGAAATCATGAATAAATAAAAGCAGATGGTGGATTGATCATCCAACACCAAGAAAGGCACTTGTGAAGAATATTTTCTTCTCAAGGCAGACAGACTCATATGTGTGTGTCTCGTTTGCTTTAATGGGAGTCATGTTTGCAAACTCCTGTGTATTAGGAAACAGGTAAACCTCAGTGGTTAAGGCTTGTTTTGACACAATTATTTCCCTTTTCTCCTGGAAAGTATTAACTTCTGCTTTGAAAGAGTTCCACATGCATATTACACTGTATATCACAGCAACCTGCCAAATCCACTGTAAATTATTCAAAAATAGGCAGACAAATCAAGGACTAGCATTTTAAAGTGAGGGTAATTTGCAGCATTATTGAAGAGCTCCCTCTCCCTCCAACTTTTCCCAATGAGCACTAAAAGCAAACTGTCCCTGCTGGTTCTGACAAGGGAAGGATTGCCCTTATTTCAAATTCTGGCTGAAAGGCTGGGACCTGCACCTCATTCCTCAGAGATGCTGGGGGTTCTCAGAGCCAATCACACTCAAAAAAGCTCAGCTCCTTGCCCAGCTTTTCATCTACTGATTTTTCCTCATGGATAGTGCATTGCAATATCCTATTTAAAAAATTGGGAAGAGGGGAAACTGCACCACATTGAGCTCCCAGCACAGAGGACTTGCTATTAGGCCCTGCTGCAGAAGATTGTTTAAGCATGCACTTTCTGAAAAATCTTATTTTTTATTAGGCTCTTTCATTAGAAAAGTCTTTAGTTACAGTGCAGATGCAGAGACCAAGGAATTTGTCTGTCTCTCTATCACTAGTCCTCAATGCCATGGCATGTAGCCCTCAGAGACTGAAATAACATCCTTAATGCCCCTTTGAAAATGCATTATTTGTCTTAAAAATGTAACTCCTGCGTGAGAGTAAGAAAGAAGTGGCCAGGCACAAAATAGCCAGGATGCTCAATGATGCAGATTTTTATTCTAACTTTATTTCTACTCATCAACAGTGAACACAACAACTTTTTTTGTTTTTCTCAGAGATCTGAACTTATGGCTGTGCCCAAGCATGGTGTGGCTGGCTCATCCCACCTTTGCTTTGGAGGGGAGATGGGTGTGAAGGCAGAGACATGAGGAGAGCAGAGAGTGTCCCTGTTTTATGGTGGCTCAGTTCAGGGTCTCCCATGGCCACTGAGCAGGAGTGGTGTGAGCTGGAGGTGCCCCTGCACAGCTCAGGAGCAGCTTCAAGCACAGCCCTGCCATGTGTTTGTACCAGGTACTGACCATGTTTCTCTGTGCCTTATGCAAGTCATGTTTAGAAAACCTCTGCTGTAGCCTTTGAGATGGGTTGTTTTGCATTTTGACCCCTTTCTGAAGCCATGGAGCTGCCAGGAAAAACTTGTTTACTAAAAGTGAGTCAATGTGGAGCCTCTGTGCATGGGATGGCCATTGCATGCCTCAGGAGATGCTGAGCTGCCTGCTGAATATGGTCTGATCCTGTCAGGTTCCCAAGATGGTGCAGAGGAAGCTCAAAGGCTCTTTCTTTATCTCTGGCACAATTTATGTCTTGTTTCAAACCTGGTTTTGTAGCCTGGGTGTTCTTGTTTGCACTGTGCCCATTACTGTGAGATGAAATTTATGGCTTGTGCTCTTCAAGTGTTTGACAGTTCTGGTTTATCTGCCCCAGGAGCTTTGTCTTTCCCCTGGAAATGATTAGGTGGTTGTGAATTGACTTGAGGAGCCATCAGGAGGAATAGGCAAGAGGAACAGTAGCAGCCTGTAAGAAACTCAGGAGACCTATATCAACAGGTATTTCAGACAGGCATTAGGGGAGCTAAAGGAAACAACTTGCAGAGCTGTGAACTGGAATGCCACCAGACTCTAACCCAGCTGACAAAGTCAGGTATGACCCATGGCCTGCTCAGCCTGTGCAAACCTTCACTGTGAGGTCCTGGGCGTGCAGGACTGTGGGATCAGGGTGGAGGCTCCCTGCCTGCAGCCATGAAACCAAAAATCCCAGAAGCAGCAGTCAGGACTGACTATGCAATACTGAATTGGGGCAGAGCAGCTGGAAAGCTGCCCAGTGGAAAAGGACCTGGGGATGATGGTGAACACTGGTTGAACCCAACCCAAGGTGTGCCCAGGTGGCCAAAAAGGCCAATGACACCTGGCTTGTATCAGCAATAATGTGGCCAGTGATCATCTCCCTGTGCTGGGCACTGGCGAGGCTGCACCTCAAATCCTGTGCTCAGTTCAGGGCCCCCAACCCAAGAAAGACATTAAGGGGCTGAATCAAGTCCAGAAAAGGATAACAGAGATTGGGAAGGGTCTGGAGCACAACTCTGATCATCTCTGAGGGAGCTGAAGCTCAGACTGGAGGAAAGGAGGCTCAGGGGGAATTTTCTCACTCCCTACAGCTCACTGAGAGGAGGTTGTAGCCAGGACAGGGTCGGTCTCTTCTCCCAAGTAGCAAGCAATAGGATGAGAGGAAAGGGCTTCAAGTTGCAGCAGAGGAGGTTTAGATTGGATGTTATGAAAAAATTCATTACCAAAGAGTTGTCAAGCACTGGAACAGGCTGCCTGGAGCAGTGGTGGAGTTACCATCCCTGGAGGTATTTGAAGCCTGGAGATGTGGCACTTGGGGATGTGGTTTAGTGGTGACCTTGGCAGTGCTAAATTAATGGTTGGACTTGGTGATCTTGAAAGTCCTTTCTCACCCAAATTACTCTTTGATTCTATGAATGAAAATGCTGCTAAGTGTTGGCTGCTCATGGATGTGAGCACCCTGAGCACCAGCAGCACAGGGGCAGGAGACTCTTGTGTTGAATTCACAGGGAAGGAGATCCAGTTTTGCAGTGGAAAAGATGGACCAGGCCCTTGTGACAAGATGCAAACACACAAGGCAGGTAAGGGATGGTGCTGACTGCCAGGCAGAGGTGGAAAAGGCTGAAGGGAGATTTGGCTTAGATTTAGGAAATCCTGAAGGCAGTGGATAATCTGGACACAGAATGGTCATTCACCAAATCCCGTAAATACAAGAACAAGAGGCACTCAATTGAAAACAGTAAGAGATTAAGTTTGAGGTAGATAAAAGAGCTCTTCTGGACACGGCAGGTAGTGAACTTTGGGAACTCACTGCCACAGGAGGAAAAGGGGATTAGACAAACTCATGGAAACAGCTTTATGGGTAGCAGCTAAAATCCCTGGCCAGGGATGCACCCTCCAGCATCTCTGCCAAGGCAGCTCAGGGAGCACGAGGGAGGTGGAAAGCAGCAGGGGTAGCACACTTTTCTGAAACACCATCTCCTGCTGTGCCCATCAGAGAGGGAGTGCCAGGCTGGACATCCCTGTGGATGGAGCCAGCCAGGGCATCCCTGGCACAGCATTTCTGCTGCAGTGCACACACGGGGCTGGCACGCTCCCCATGGCAGGCGTGCAAAGGCCATCATCCTGCAGCTTCTCCTGCACCAAGGGGTGAGTGGCACAGCTGCTGGGGTGGTGCTTGGCCCCCATGCTCGGGGCAGGGGCTCTGCTGCTTCCCTGCTTCCCATCCTTGCCGTGCTGCTCTGAGCCCCAGCCGTGGCAGCTGCCCAGAGAGCTCCTCGCCGCTACAGCACAAGACACATGGATCAATTAACTCAGTTGCTGGGTTTCGCTTTTGAATCAATTAACTGGAACTGAAATTAACTAAAAATATCCTTTGCTTATTAACAGACTGAACTAATTGCAATAAAAGGTGGAGGAAAAAAAAAAGGGGGAAACACAGAGATGTTATTTGTCACAGTGAAGCTCAGCCCTCATCTTGATTGCAAATATTTCTCGTTCGTGGGGTGGACTAATGATTCCACAACCTCCAAATTGGTTGTGTCATCCCACGATGAGGCAGCTGTGTTTCCCATCATCTCTAGCACATCCCAGCTCTGCAGGGCCAGGATGGGGCCTGTCCAAGACCCACTCTTGTATCCACCAAGTCTCCTGCCCCGGCTGCTCCACGGGGCCTGGCAGCATGCAGCCCTCTTTGTCTTGCCTTCCTTCCCTTTGTTTCTGCCTTCAGTTCTTTGTTTGTCTGATTTTCCCCCTTTTTTGTTGTTTGCATCCATCATTTCTCTGTTGGCCTCGCCATTCTCTCTCCTTCCTCCTGTGTGCCTCCAGCGATTTCCATCCATTCCCCCCAGCCCTTCCTTTTTCCCCTTTTCCACCACCCTCTTCCCCTTCCCTCTGTCCAGAGCGCTACCCTGCTCCTTCCCTCTGTCTTCCCAGCTGCAATTAGAGCTAATCAGATACCTGAGCAGCTCTGCAAAGCTATTAGTGGCTCCTCTCTCATCCCAGGGGGAGGTGAGCAGAGCTGGACAATTAGGCTTTTCCACTCAGCCCCTAGTCTGATAAACACAGTAACCAACATGGGGCTACGGGCACACCTCTGCCACTGGCCCAGCGAACATCCCTGGCCACACTGGGACTCCCATGGTGGGATCAGGCATGGAGGGTGCTCCTGAGGAGCACACCTGGCCACCCTCCTCCTGCCCCTGGGCGTGCCCTGTGTCTGGATCACCCCTTGGAGGAGCCTGGGGGTGCTTTTGGTGGGGCAGAGCCTGTGTGGCAGGGCTGATATGCAGGGCTTGTTGCAGAGAATTTCCCCGCTCGCTCCACAGCCCAGCTCACCCCTCCTGCTGCTGGATCTATGAGCTGTGTGTGTGTTTTGTAATTAAGCAGTTAATTGCACTGGAGTTCTTGATTAGCTTTGGGGGATGGTAATGTTCTAGCAGGATGAGATGTTGTGTACAGTTCAGAATCATTTACAGAAATTGGAGCTAATTTTGCTGTCTGTGCTTATTACTGCATTAATTTAATTTGGGTTGCTTTTAGCTCATTAACACATCTAATTAATTCGTTGACATCACTATTAAGATGTCTCTTTGAAATTGGCGTCTCCAGATAATCAGGATGGAAGAGGCTGACAGATCAGGCGCGAAGCTGACTGGGAAAATGGGGAAGAAAAAAAAAAAAAAGACGACTAATGAATTTTCCATCAGAATCGCACGGTTTGTCAGAGTTGGTATCAGAGAGACAGAGACAGAGCTGGTGAGACAGAGAAAGGGCACGAGAGAGACAGCAGTGGTAAAGAGAGACTTTCTTTCAAAAATATTATATTTGTTAGGAGAGCAAGCAAGATGTGCGAGAGGACAATAAATATTCTTTAGTGAATCGACGTCAAGACTGCATATTTCTTAGTTAATTTTCCTCTCTCCCTGGTTTTCTGTTGCAGCCTTTTGGCTGTTCTCATTTCTCTTCTGCACCACAAATGATTTTGTTCTCCCAGTGCTGGGGGCTTTGATGGCCCAACTGGGCTGGGGACTGTGTGTGATGTCCCTTCTGCCACCACAGGTCCTGCTGTGCCAAGGACAGGGGAGGCTGCAGGGATGGGAGATCCTCTGTGCCCTGTGCTGCAGAGAGTGCAGGGTTCAGGGGATGGATGGACAATTGCAAGCAATTAGACTACAGTGGTTTAATGAGTTTGCACATATCAGCAAAGCCTCACTATTTGGTGGTATGCTGGCCTGGCTGCATTTGTAAAATAAAACAGCTCAGCTTAAGCCTGCCCTCACAGTGGTTGTAGCAGAAGAGAAATGTCCTGTGGGTTTGGAAGGGTGGCTTGCTGGATTGGGAGAAAAGTCACATGAAGACTTTCCCAGGAGCTGCTGGTCCTGTAGGTGGGCAGGACCCCCAGAGCAGAGGTGGCTGTGGGGCACCCAGGACAGCCCCACCTGCCACTCTGGCTCTGAGAGAAGGTAAAAACACCCTTGGTGACATTCACAGGTGACATCAAACCGGGAGCCTGGGACACCACTGGAGCCTGGGAAATCAACTGCAGGTGGGCAAATGTGAGTAAATCCAGCAAGAAGAAACTGGTATCAAGGGCAAATAACACCTTCATCAGGTAAGAGCTGGGGCCCTTGTCCAGGGCATAAACTCATGGCCCCTTCTTGGGTGCAGCTGTAAAGATGGTGAAGGTGCCCTGAGGCTGGGTGGTGGCAAAGCTCAGGGAATGTCACTGGCAGGGCTGGAGTTAGGTGGGCTGCAAAAGAGCAGGGAGAGGAGAGCCAACACTGATCTCACTCCCTGACACAGATTGATAAGGATGTGCTTAAAATGACCCAGAAGAGCTGATTTTCTAGCTCCAGGACACTCATTGGGAGGGTCAATGTGCAAGGGATGCATTTGTGGGGCACAGCAGGCTAAAGGCACAAAAGGAGGAGGGTGGGTGGAAGATTTGTAGAGTCCAGAAATATGACAGTGAGAATAAAACCAGAAAGGAACAGGGAGTGAGAGGTGAGAATTGGGGAGTCCTGGTATCAGAAATTTATTCAGAGGTGAGGCAACACTTGAGGAGCAGATGGGGAAACACCAGACACAGACCTTTTCCTTTCTCTTTAACCCCTCTGATGTCCAACTCTGCAGGGCACAAGCACATCCCTCAGCACACAGCCAAGCTCTCCAGCCTATTGGGTTTCCACTGTTCTCATATTATTTCCATTTCCCCCAGATTTGAAGAGCCTGGTCAGCATGGTGGAGAGCTGGAAGCCTGAGTGTGGCCATGCTGCCTTAGCAGGAAACTCTCCTCTCCTCCAGCTCCAGGCACATTGTCCCAAAACCACGAGGTCCTGGACACAAGGGGAGGAGGAAGCAGACTCAGATTTGTCCTGAGGTGGATAATGGTTTTCTCCTGCAGATTACCCCCATCCAACTCAGAATTCACAGCCTCTTTCTGTTCCACATTCCTTCTGACAGGTGGGATAGAAACAACAGAAACAGCCCCAAATCCACTTCACCCATGATTTCAGCCTTTTTGGATTCACAGAACCCCCAGGTTTTCAGAAGTCACGTGCAGACCTCTCCACATGCTTACAATTTGTGCTGACTGACAGCAAACCAGCTTTCCTCGGTTACCTTCCACAACTCCTGATGGTTCCCTCTGGAATCTGTGGGCAAACACATTGAAAACACCAACCCAGTTAACCCAGCACACTCCCAGCCACATTCTGCACACACCAGTCAGCATGCTTGCTCCTGGAAGCATTTTCAGTGGAGTTGGTAACATTATCTGGGCTACAAACATAATGTTTCCTTCTCACCATCTCTGTGGCCCTCCCCAGGGAGGTGCAATGTGGATGGAGGCAATAGAAGGAGCATTTTCACTGGGAATAGCTGTGCTGCAGAAAGGCTTTTGTAAAACAGCTTCAAACTAATTGATTTCAAAAGAGAAGAAAATCTCAAGTTGCAGTAGAAAGGCTGCTGTGGGGGGAGAGGATGATTTTAAATGGTCTGTGCATGGCACGTGGTTCCATGGGAGGACCTTGTAGGCTCTGAGGTCAATGTGCTGCCCAGTGTGCTGAACCAGGCAGAGCAGCCCCGTGCCCCTCACTCCCTGCCCTCATCAGATTCATTGTCTGTGTGCCCTCTCAGGCTGGAAAAGCCAAATGGAGAAAGCAATTTCTGCCTTAGAGCAATTACCACCCCTGCTCAGAGGGAGCTGCTGGGGGATGTCACTGGCAGGATGGATGGGCCCTGGCAGAGGAGGCTCCAAGCTCCCTCCAGGCAGGGTCCAGCTGATGGTGAAGGGTTGCAGAGATGAAATCTCCTTCATTACTTGCTTTGCTTTGCCAGACCTCACTGGGGAGAAGCTGCTGGTGGTGGATGGAGGTGAAGAGCCAAGACCTCCCCATTTCAGGGACAAAGGCAGCTGAGCTCTGTGCTGTGCACTGTAGGACGGGTTTAAAAGGCTGTGCCCTTTGACCAGGGGTGTCAGCCGAGGAAACACATGGTATGCAGGCATCTACCTGGCTTTCAAAGGTACCAAACCAGCCTGGGGCAAGTTATAAATAGAGGAGACTGGCTAAAGAGCCTCTTTTCTGGCAGTCTTGCTCTGACCTGCTGCCATCGAGCTGAAACACCCAGGCCAGTGACATCATGGGTGCTGTTATCTGTTCTCCTTCCCAAATGGAGATCAAATCCTTTCAGCCCACCCCATAGAGAGAAGCCCAGGATCACACTGAAAAGCCACAGGAGTGGCATTGGCTTCCTCGGATTCCTTGTCCAACAGCAGGGCTAAAATGGAGCATGTCTGTAGGTCTCTTCTATCTGTGACTGGGAAGGGAAAAACCCCACAAATATCCCCACACTGTCGGTCTAAAATTGAACCTGAGCAGGTCTGGTCTTTCTCCCCTGCATCACAAGGCTCCCTGTGAGGGGCACAGGGTGATTTACTCCAATGCTGAGCTGCAGTTCCCACCTGGGGAGGAGAAGTTTGCTCCAATTCCTATTCAATTTCATTCAAGGGAAGAGAATATTAGAAACTCCACTCTTTAGCACTTCATTAAACACTTTAGTTTAATAACATCCTCCAGGGAATCCCAATCTGGACCACGTGAGCCAGGAGTAAACAGCTGCATCAATTAACCCCATAATCTCAGGGGTGCTATTAGAAGGTGAGATACCCTTAGAAAGTGCATATGCCTGCAATTAGGCTTAAAATACTTAAGTGTCAATAGCCTTAGTTATTTGTGCTCCCTGCTATTGATCTTGCTTATGTTTTCCACATTAAACAGTCTTTCTTACTTCATCAATAAATTAAGTGCTGCTTAGATTTATTCACTTTTTCTATTAAATAGTGCAAGCTCCTGAGCTCCTGGCTCTGTCTGAGGTGAGGGTCTCCAGCCCTCTTTGCTGGCAGCTCCATCTTGCTTTTGTTCCAGCAGCTGGGGAAAGCAGCAGCAGGATGGAAACAAATGCAGGAACTACTGGATTGGGTTGACCATTAACAAAGCTCAGGCAGGGAAAAGGAGACTTTGTCTGGGTTTGCTGGATTTGCTCTTTTATGTGGTTGTTTGACCAGATTTGGAGGAGACCTTAGAGAAGGGCAGCTTTCCATACTATGAACCTAACAGAAATGTTTGAGTTTCTACCACACATGGATTTGGGGAAGGGACAGTTTCTACAAGTCTGTGCAGAAGATGCTTTTCCTGGCTTTTCTGGAGGGGGAAAGTTTTATGATTGTTTCTGTTTTGCAGTTTGACTTTTCAGTCCTAATTCTTACTCATCTTGGTGTGGACCAAGGCTGTGGTCCTGCTGCAGGGTAGGTCTTGTGCAGAGGGCTGAGCCCACTGAATGAAGCAACAACTTTTGCCAAGGGCTGGTGGCATCATATGCTTAAAATATCTACTGTCCTTTTCATTCTGTGAGTTCTTCAACTGACTTCTCTTGTTTTCAACATATCCCTTAAAGACCTTGTGTCTTTCTGTAAGGAAATTGTGACACTCAGGGTTTTGGTTTAGTCATGGAGTTGGAATTGCTGGGTTAACAGTTGGACTCAGTGATTTTTTCCAACCCAAATTATTCCATTGTTATTTTCATGGTCAATTTTTTTCCCTTTGGTCATCTAGACTTTTTTGTGTTATGCTGAATGACTGTTGTTTCATGAGGAGCATGCCTGAAAAAGCAGGAAAACTTAGGGCATTTAAAAGAACAGTCATTCAGACAGTTCACATTGTTTAGTTTGCTGCTCCCTGCCCATCTGGTGTGTACCAGTGCATGCAGAATTTTATTTTTCAGGCATTCCTGACTGGAGGGAGGCTGGCAGGCCCTTGTTGTTGCAATTAAACCGTGTGCTACTTTCCATAACTCATTAGCCCTTTAGTTTCTGGATTAATTCAATGTGCAAATAATGTCACAAATTGAATATTAGTAGACTTCTATTGAGGATTAAGAGGCAGTAAAAGCATATCACTGTGTCTTCATTGTGCTTTGCATCACTGTGGTTTGTCCAGCGTGGCCAGTGGCTTGTTAACCACTCATAGCTCACAGCCTCCTCTCCTGGGCTGGTTTGGCAGGTATAGCCCAGGATTAGGTGAGGAAAACAACATGTGAATGTGGAGGTATGACAAAGGAATCACTGCACGGTGTCCAAACTCTTTTTTCAAAGGAGAGCTTTCCCTCAGGATGGCCCCAGCTCTTCTAGAGATGCTCCCACACACCCCCAGCAGCCCGTGGTCAGCTATGGGCTGTGCTTGCTCCAAGTTAGACACTTCTCCTGTGCCATGGCATGGGCTTGGCAATGGATTCATTGCCTCCAATTATTTTCAGATGCACAGTTGAGCATCCAGCCTGATGCATCCCTACTATTGCTCAGGGATGGAGCAGAAAAAACAGGGTTTGGAAGGGGTGCAGTGTCCCATCCCAGGCAAAGATCTCTGTGAGGACCCCAGCGCCTGCTCCAAGGCTCTGGTTGTGGGTTTGGGACCCATGGTGGGCAGTGCCAGTCCCACACGAGCCCAAAGCTTTTAACCTCAGAGGTGCAGAGGGTGTCAGGGTGGGCAGGATGGTTCCACTCCACGAGAACTTTCAGGGCACTGAGAAGCAAAATGGGTGCAGCTTTCTTTTAATGCACTGAAGTGGAGGCAAATTTCAGTCTAATAATGTAAAGCAGCAATAACCATTATAATTAATTTATATAAAAAACATTATAAAATTACACTTGATGCATTTAAATCCCATCCAGGAGCAGTGCTCATTTTCCAGTTAAGCTATGGGTTGTGCTAAGGCAGACGGGGAAAGAGGTATTTCAATATGTCTTATAATTTTATATTCTTTCTAATATCTCTCATGCTAATTTCATTATGCAACACAGTCAGCACAATGATGTAATTATTGAAAAGTAATTTTGCAATAAATGGATTTAAATGTGTTCAAGTCCATTGTAAATTCAATCTCTTGGTAAAGGTGGATTGAGCAGGCAGGAAAAAGGGAGCAGGGACGTTGCAGGGTGAAAACTGAGAAGTCCTGAGCATCCCACGTCGAGCATCTGCTTACACCAACTAATAACATCCACTTCAGATGGAGACCACTCTCAGAGCCAGCCTCCCTCCCTTTGAGCCCCCAGAGCTGCTCCTTGCAAAGGGCACTTCCAGCCTTCATGGTGGGGGAAATTTTGGATCAGTGAAGTCTCCTTCCAGAGCAAGGCACTGCCATTTCTGGGTGTCTGTGCTGCTCTCAGCAAAGTGGGTCCTGTGTGGGTGTCTTAGTCTGGATTAAGGGCTCAGTTACTGGGCAGGGACATAAAGATATTCTTCTGCATAAGACATGGGAGATGTGATTTCTATTCCTGGCTCTGTCAGAAACTTCCTGTGTGATACTGGGCAAGCAGTATATCATCTCTGTGCTTCCATTTCCTCATGTGCACAATAGGGATAAGGAGTGCTTCCCCAGCTCATCGGTGAAATTAATGTAACATATGTAAAGTGCATGTATATCCCCAGATGAAAGGTGCCATTGTAATAATATTCAAATTATTATGGAAAATAGATAAAGCGACCAACCCCTGCTAAATGATCGTCTAGCTTTTCACCAGATTCATGAGATCCATGCTAAATGTGATAAGAAAACTTCAGATGTCAAGTGGTTTAGAGTCAGGCTCTGCTCATGAAATGGAGCTGGCTGTGCCTTTTAAGTGGAGGATGAGATAGCAAAGAATTTGGGGCTGGGAAAGTTGTTGCTGTGGTTAAGCTGCCTCGGTTTATTGGATACCACCATTCATCTCGGGGGGGAAGGCTGGGGGATGCATCACCTCATGGCCAAATCAGGACCAGGGACCCTTCTGTGACACTGAAATCAGAGTGACAAAGCAGGAGCTGCTTGGTCTTCCTGACCTCAGTGACTGCACACAAATCTGGGGTGTCCCAGGAAGGTCACATGTGGGTGGCAGTGACAAAGGGGACACTGGATGGATTGGCTTTGCAGGAATCCTTCACCCACAAGGATTATCTCAGGCCTTCACCTAGACACAGTTGTGCTGTCACTTGTAGAGCAGCAGCAGATACTGCAGAGGGAGGATGATCAGGTCTCAGCACAGAGGTGATGATACCTCTCTGCTGTCCCTTGTGCACCTCCCCTTTCCCTCAGCATCCCTGCAAGGTGTGTTTGGGCAGGAGCAAGGCTTCCACACAAGCAATATCCATGTTCTTGGCACTAGGGGAGAATCTGAGCAGAACTGGTAGCATGCAGATATTTGTGTGTTTCCTCTGGACAAATCTACCTCCTGGAGTTCTCTTCCATTGGGAAACGGGCTTGGCCTCTGAAAGAGCCTTGTTGGGGATCACTGAAAACCTGAGCTCACAGATTTGACTCTAAAAGTGCTGTGCTGGTCTCTCCTGGCACCACTGTACAGTTGCCCAGCACCAAATGCTCAGTTATAGACAAAATTGAATTTACAATTTGCTTTTGGGCAATGTGTAAATTGGCCCTTCATTGATTATTAATGAAGTGCTAATTGCTCTTTGCAACCAATTTTTATGCAAATGATATTAGTGCTATTTGCACAGTCCTGCAATTTACAGTTTTACATTTGCAATGGCCTGGTGAAAAGATGTGAAAAGATGACAGCTTGTCCTAAAAGAAAACAAGAAGGGGAGAAGGGAGGCAATTGCAAAACTTGCAAAACTTGGAGTAGCAAAATAGCACAATTAGGAATGAGAAAACATAAAAAACCCCAAACCAACAAAACACGAACAAACAAACTCTCTCCCTTTATTGATTGTTACAGATTCAGCGTTGACAGGGGTTGTTCTGAATGTAACAGGATCCCACGGCAGATGTAAACCAGACTCCAGGCATTTGCTGCGAGCTTCACCGAGGAGGTCAGTGCATGAATTTGCCTGTGAAAACATTGATGCGAGGCTGCCAGCATTACCCATTCAGGAGCCGGGTGCTTTTCTCGGTGACAAATGACGTGGTGTTAGTTTGTGAATCCACTGTGGGCAGCTGCTGAGCTCTTTTGCCACGGAGCTCTTCTCCAAGGTAACACCTCTCCCTGCTTGGGGCCAGGGGCTGAGCGCTCTCCATCATCTGCCCAGGCTGCTGGGAACCCACAGACCTCCTGCCCTGCTCTGCCATCACTCCGGGTGCCTTTAGCCCTCCCTTTCTTCTTCATTGGAGCAACACCTTGTAGGCTCTGCAAGGAGTCATGTTTTGGCTGGCTCCTACAGGATGGGAGTGTTGTAGGTCTCATTTTGCTCGTGGGGAGGGAGGGATTCCAGTAAGGATTTGTTTGCAGCTACAATTTTCTTAGAGGCTCTGGGTGTTCCTGTCTGCTCTCAGGCTTTCCAGGAAGCCTTTGGTGGAGTACAAAACCAGATCCAGCTCCAAGCTGCTCTCTGATTGCTTCACCTCTATCAGACAAACTTCTCAGTGAATTTCACTGCTGGTGTTGGGGGCAGCAGAGTGGCCTCATCTCCTGCTGGGGGACAGATGCTGCTGGTGGCACAGGGTTTGCTGAGTCCCTAACAAACATGGTTTTTAATTTGGGTAGGGACAGGCAGTCATCATTAGGACCCAGAGGAGGAGAAAGCAAGAGAATCACTGCCCAAGTGTGTTACCCTCGTTCAGGTGTCATTAGGAGCACACAATCACAGAATGGTTTGAGTTGGAAGGGACCTTAAACATCATCTTGTTTCAACCCCTCTGCCATGGGCAGGGATGCCTTTCACTATCCCAGGTTGCTCCAAGCTCCATCCAACTTCACCTTGGACATTTCCAGGGATGGGGCAGCCACAGCTTCTCTGGACAACCTCTGCCAGGGCCTCTCCACCCTCACAGGGAAGAATTTATTCCCCATACGTGCTCTAAGGTGTGTGCAACAACATTCACAGCCCCCAGGGGCAAACAGCCTGCAGGCAGCCCAGCAGGAACCCCAAAAGACAAGGAACAGCACCACTGTCCCCCTCCAGGAGAAAGAGGGCTGCAGCTTCAATTTAAACAATTGTTGCCAGGCTTTCATCAGCGACTCACTGGTCTCTGAGACAGGATCCCTTGTTAGCAGGGCACTATCTGGGGACACCCCCTGCCCCTGTTGCCAGGGTACCTTGACTGGAGGGACTTTCTGCACCTCCTTCTGCTCCTTCCTCTCACCTTTTGTTTTCCAAAACAGCCCTGGCTCCACAGAGCATCTCAGCTCTGTGGGCACAGCCACGGGCACAAGGCTGACTGCACCCAAACCAAATCTCTGCTCTGCCATGGACCCTTGGGTCTCTGCTCTTGGTTTTAGCAGAGATGGGGGAGAGACTGTTTTGCTGGACCACTGAGCATCCTGTGGGCCAGTTCATTCAGCTTTGTCACCAGGATGCCATCTGCATCCTGAGGCCCCAGCCTGGCAGATCAGTGTTGGGCTTCCCTCGGTCATGGGGGCACCTTGAGGAAGGGCAACCATGGGATGGTGAGATAGGAAGAGAATAAACTCATTTAATCTGTTTTAACTTTCAGATTCCCTCCAGGCTTAAAGCACATTCTCATTTTCAGCATTTTCTTCTTTGCAACACCTGGTTTGGAAGACTGTTCTACCAATGAAATAGGAACAAGGTTGTGTTGTCCCCCAGTCCTTGGCAGTGGCTGCCTGCCATCAGCAGGGCCAGTCTGGGCTGGGCTTGCCCTGTTCATCCTCAGTCTCCAGGTAGCACAGGCAGGTTCAGAAGATGGAGGAGGAAACCTCTTCTCCCATATAAGAACACTTCTCTGCAACTGCTGCTGGATTTTCTTGTCCATAAAAATATCCCTCCTCCACATGGCAAGCAAAACCCAAGAGGAAATCATGGACCTAATTTTTTGGGACCGGCATCCGAGCAGGACCTCATTTCAAATCCCCCAAATTTGAGAAATATGTATTTTAAATATAACGTTATAAAAAATGTAGTAAATATTTAATTTTATTTTTATTAAATACTTAAATTGATGACGGCTGACACTTTATTAGAGTGTCAAAGTGAGTGTTCCTACATTCTAATTACTTATTCTAACAAGGAGGCAGGCTCGTCAGGAGCTGTGCATGCAGGCGAGGGGTGCTCCTGGTAACTAACACCTATTAAACTATCATTTGCACCTAGAGGCATCTCATTAATATCTCAACTGGTGAGTCTGTGCTGCCAGTGCCTACCTGACCCAGGGTGTTGACAGGAGAAATGGCTCCAGGAGGCTTTTCCTCGCTCCAGGCTTTCCTGTACAAATAATTCCTATAAAATTAATAACGACTATTCCACTTAATTGAATTCCTGATAAATTAAGATTCTTCCAGGCGCCTGTTAAAAGCATCCAAGAGATGCAGGAGGGGTGCTGCACCTCATTCTGGGGGCAGTTTTGTTCCTCCCCTCTCTCCTATTCTTGCTTCCTTTGTCTGTCCAAGCCTCTTCCACCCTGTTCATCTCTCCCACTGTTCCCTCCTTGTCATTCTGTTCCTTCCTTTCCTGGCCATGTCTTCTCTTTTCTGCTGCAGTTTCCTTTCTGATTCCCCTTTTTGATCCCTTCCACTTCCCTGGCTCTGCTGGATCCACCTTTATGGGTACCTATCTCAGTGACTGATTTTCCTTCTGCAGCCTTCTCTTTATTCCCTCTCTTCTCCTTCCACCTTTATTTCCCTTTCATCCATCTTCCATTTGGCTCTTCGTCTCACCAATAAGACCCATTTCTCTCAGGTTTCCTTCCAGGCCTGAGAAGACTTTTTTAGAGGAATCTCCTCACTGATGTGAGCTCTCTGTCAGATGAGGTTGTGACATTTCATCTTCAGAGCCATCCAGTCATCAGAAAGGTATGTCCTCTTCCAAAGTGGAGTTTTCATCCTCAAAAACTGATGGAACATGCATTCATCCCACCTTCTCCATGGATGGAGAGACACCTGTGTGTGGAGAGGAGACTGCCCTCAAGCCAGAGTTTATGTGACCATCACTTGGATGCCAAATCATCACGAGGGAGGTAATGTCCCTCTAGGAGGGACACACTGGAGTTTTAGGGCTTTTTATTGCCTTGTTGCTCTTGTGCAGCTGCATTACTGGTGTTTGGGTTTGGCCATCAGTTGTTGAGGTTTGCTTTTGTCATTTTTTAAATAAATATAAAAATAACCACTAGAAAATTCTATTCCATGTTTATTTTATTCCAATTAGAAAAACAAACTGGAAAGTAGACTTAATATTAAAAACACCAGCTCGAGATTCAAAGCAAGTAACTTAAAAAATAAATAAATACATAATGGAAAAATATCATTAAATAACACATGAATAACAAGTAATAGGATTTTAATCTTCTTGCTAGGAGAGGCTACTTTTTCAGCACTAAAGGTGACTCACAAGCAGCATCACTCTGGGAAAGTTAAAAGTGGTAATTCAACAAAACTCAAGGATTGTGTGGGACTCAAAGGGATAAAACAACTTTGCAGGGGGCTCCTTCCTCCATCTCCTAGTGATGAGAGGAACTGGAAAGCCAGATCAGTTCAGAGCTGCTGAAAAATAAAAGATGATCACGTCTTCATGAGCACCCAGGTGGGCTGGAAATCACTGCCCTGCAAGGGTGTGGTGCTGAAAGCTGAACAGAGTTCAGAAGGAGGTTCAGCATTTTTATGGGTAACTATATCCAGACATTCAATAATAATAATAATAATAATAATAATAATAATAATAATAATAATAGTGGTGGTGGTGGTCTGGAGAGCATCTCTGTGTGCCTGCACCAGGACTCCACCAATCAGCAAAGTTCATTACTCTCAAAACAGAGTTTCTTCCACCAATTTCTGCTGCCTCCAGTGGTAGAGCTGAGATGGAGCCTGAGATCTCTGGGGCACCTGGAAACAGAACAAATGTGCTCAGAGTTTGCACTCAAGTTGAGTGTTTCTGTTCACATCTTCTGTGGAGACATCCAGAACACACATGAGGATGAGAAAGGAAGGGAATAAGTCAGAGAAAGAAAAGATTTGGCTTATGGTGGTGGTGGGAAATCCAGAAGGGAGGGAGAAGAATATCTGAAAGAAAGGAGAAACGGGTGGAGAAGGAAAAGGATTTATTTTGACAGGCAGTAGGAGGATGACAGGGGCCAGTTCCAGCAGATGAGGACCTCCCACTGAAATCCAAAGGCAGTTACATGGGGAAGGTCTTTTGCAATGTACCAAAGCAAAGCAAAACAAAACAGAAAAGTTGATTATTTTGGTGTTTGGTACTGGGCTGGTGGGTGAGCTAGGAAAGCAGAAACAGGCAAATAGGGAAGAAGAATGCAGGGAACAAGAACAATTCTATGTAAGCGAAGAGTGCAGAGGGCACTAAGAGGGACTGATCAAGCTATGTTTGTAGAATGGTTTAATGTTTTAGTCTAAAAGAGCTGACTGCCAAAAGTTGTGAAGATTTGCAGAGGAGGTACCTGATGCTGTTTTTGCTGTGCAGAGAGGAGTGGCAGGCACGGCAGGAGCAGGGGCTGTGCTGCCTTCCCCACCTCGCAGCTGGTCATTGCTGTGGGGGTAATTTAAGGCAGAACTTGGCCTTTCTTACATATTTCACTTACTCCCTTGATTTTAATTGACCCTGTTATGGACATTTCAAGCATTTCATGGGCCTGTGGTGCCTGGTTTCCCAGGTCAGAGAGAGGTGAGTGCTGTTCCTCTGCCAGAGGGGAAGGGAGTGCTGTGCAGAAGCTTTGGGATGGAGAGAGGGCTGTGAGTCTGTGTTGAACACAGGTGCACCTTGTAATATTTCTATAGTGGCTTTACCTGCCTTCATTCACCTCCCCTTTTCCTTCCACCATCCCTCTTTCTTTTCTCTGACTGACATTATATTTGTTTATACTCATGGCTTTTGCAGGAGCACATTTACTTCTGACATCATCACAGCCAGGAGGCCACTGGGAGCTTCCCTGTGTCCCTTGGACAGAGGGCTGGGTTTGGGGTGGCTCAGGGTGCTGGGTCTCCCTGTCCTCATGGTGCAGGCAGGGTCCCCAGGGCTGGCACACGTGGCTTGGGCACTGCAGCAGGGCAGGACAGGGCTCAGGACAGGGGTGCATTGCCCCGGGGGGGCAGCCAGGGGTGTGCCCCACTCCTGTGGCCGTGGATGGGGCAGGCTGCTCGGAGGTACAGCTGCCCGGTCTCACATCAGTGTTTATTTTCCAGGCTGAAAGGAAGCTTGTGATCCCAAAGCCCTCTGTGTTTAGCCAGACCTCTCATTCACTTGCAGAGGAAACCCATGTCAGCCGCTCCCCTTTGTCTCCCCTGAGCTATTGCTTTGAATCTGAAAGGATTGGGTGCAGATTTCAAGGGATGTTCAGACAAAGGCTGTTTGAACAGCACTTGTGTAAATAATCCATGAAAAACTCTTTGAATAACGTCAATGAAATTTTCTTTGAATTTGCTATTCTTTTTCTCCAGCGGCAGAAAGAAGTGGAAGTCAGGGAAGGGAGGAGAGAGGGAGGAAGGGAGGGAGAGAGCGAGGAAAGGAGTGGGAGAAGCACTGACACTTTTTTCTCTCTGCCAACTTCTCTCAATGCCAAGAAGTAGCTTGACTTAGGGAAAAAAAAAAAATCTCTTTGTAATTTTCACAGCTTTAGGAATAATCTCATACGGGACCTCCGTGTCCTCAAACTTCTCCGTACATTAAATGTAAGGGGACACCCTCGCATTTCGCAGCAAGGGTAATGCCGAGCCAGTAAATTATTAGCCGTGTGGTTTAATGTTCACTTGCTGTACATATGTACGAAACAATTCCCCTTCAGCACGTCGTTTAGTTTGCATTAAAATGGAGATAATTGTTTTGATGCCAAATGTTCCCGTCCCACCTCCCCCATCCCTCTTCATACAGTTTACACAAATTACAGCCTCGAACAAGAGGGACAAAAAGTCTTTGATTAGGTTCCTTTTGAAGACGCCCAAATTGAATCCCGTGCTGTGTTTGGGGACACCTCAGGCCGGGCTGGGCGAGGAGGGGGACGGGGGGGAAACTCCGGTGTCCTCCTGGTGTGACAGGGGAGGGGAGCGGGAAGGGCTGGGGGGCTCTCGGCTCCTCGGGCCGGTTCAGGGGATGTCCAGGAGATGGAGCAGTGCTGCTGTGGCCTCTGCCGCCGGTGTCCCTAACGAGCCAGTCTGTCTGAACTCGGAATGAATTTTGTTCCCTTTTCATCACTCCCTGATGTCCAGCTGCTCCTGTCAACACCTTCTTATAGCATGTAATTCATCGCTCGGAGTGACAGCTGGGGCCGTGGGGCTGGGACCAGCTCCTCCTGCCATCGGCTGCACCCAGAGTCAGTCCCTGGCCAGAGCAGGGGCTTCCCTCGTCCCCTCCCCGCACCTGCGGCTCACAACTCTCCAAAGGATTCCCCAGACAAACCCGGGAGCAGCCCTGGGTCCCTCCTGCTCTCGGCGGGGAGCCTCTGATGGGGTTTTGTGAGGAGCATCTCCTCCCAGACCGGTCCCCAGTGGTGCTGGGGGCTGGGGGCGGCTGCTGGGGGGGGAGCAAGGCGCTGCTGCCAGGAGGGAGGAGGAGGGCTGTGCCCACGCCGGCAGCTCCGGCAGGATGCACCGACCCGAGCACCGACCATCCAGCGCTTTTATTCCTGAGGTTTGGCTTATTTTGACCGTAGGTCAAAGCAGGAGTAACCTTGTCCCTGGATTTATGGGCTTGCACCCAAATAATGAACAGTGGCTGTCACCCCATGCATGCCCAAGGCACACCTAACAGGGAGATGCTTTGATAGTGCAGCTTCCTTTTGTACCAATCCCCAGCCCAAGTGCCCTCTTCCCTTCAGTTTATACATCAGTTTCTAATAATTATTCTTTAACTCAGCACTTCTGCCTTCAATTCTTCCCCCATACCTTCCTGCTTTCCCATAATTTATTCTATATTTCACCCATTTCTTGTCCTCATTTATAATTCTTTATTTTATTACTTTGCATAATTTCCTTTTAGGATTTGTCATAAAATAAATTCTGCCACCTCTGTCTTCTCATTTCTGCTCTCAAGTGTCAGTGAGTGCTCTTCTGAAGCAGTTTCCAATGACTCCCAAACCCCTGTGCTGGAGCTACCTCAATCTTGGAGGGTCTGGGGAGCCTTTCCAAATGAATCAGAGCCCTGAGTGACATCTGGAAAAAAGATCCTGAGTGTAAATCCAGGGAGAACCTCTAGTCAGGTTCTTTTGCTATGGTGAAAAGCTGACTTGGGCAGAATCATCATCTCATGATTGACCAAATCTGAATTAAAAATAATGATGCCTGAGTGAATGAGGAAGTTGAGGAGAAAAACTACTGAATATTGACATCCAATCTGTCCTGGAAGGCAGGAAAGCACATAGGGAAACTGAGGCAGAGACCTCTAATCCACATTCTTCAAGGTCTGAGATGCTTGGCTCTCTTTGAATCCCCAAGGCAGAGACATCTGACATTTTGGACAGTTTGTGTCTGATTCACCTGTTCAAGGTCACACAGGACACTTGAAGGATAGTGATGAAGAAAACAGAATGCAAATTTTCTGTGGTTCATCCCAGAATCTGAATCTTTTAGCTGAAATGTGGCCCAGCATGAGGAAGAGCAGAGGACTTGGATGAGGTTCTCTGTGTTTCAGTGCACTCCATCTCCACAGAAAATAGAAACTATTTTTGTAGATTTGGAGTCCAAATGCTGTTGTCTACTGGAGAAGAAAGTGAATGAAGAGCCATGAATTTCCAGCTACCTCCATGGAGTGAAAATTTGAAATAATTTCTCTGCCCAATAATTTCTATACAGGGTGAAGGATTTGGGAAAACCATGGGAATACTGATTGATGAATGGTCTTTGCTGCCCACATACAGGGAGATGCCAGAACATGAGCTTCTGATGAGGCTCTGTTGCCCTTGGAAATTCATTTTCAAAAGGTGAGCACCCAGGAAGGACCATGTCTATGAAAGGCAGTAGAGCCTTAATGCAGACATGAGACCTGTAAGGAGAGGAGGTTGCATTCAACAGAGGAAAGAAACAATCAACCTCCAACCCTGGTAATGTGGGCCCCTCCTGGAAAACACCATTTTCCTGCAGACAGGAAGAGGTCCCTTTCCAGCACAGTCTTGCAGCAAAGTTTGGGGCCATTCCTGGAGGTGGCTGTGCAGGGAACCAGGAATCTGTGGTTCATTCATTTTTTAGAGGGTCCTGATAGGAGATTATAGAAACAAATTACTCTGTCTGTGCCCAAAATGTGTAATGGTTTCTCCACTGCAAGTCTCTTACCTGCCTCCAGAGTTGTGTCATCATGCACTAAGGCTCATGAACCCTTTTGAAGGCTCCTTTTGAACAAACCCAGCCCCAAAGACAGCTTTGTGCGTGACAACCACGTGGTGTCATTTGCCATCCCCTTGATTTTTAAGATTCTTGAATCTGAAGCTCAAAGTAAAACACACGAGAACAAAACCTCAGGGGAATGAGATGGAAAACATCCTCCTGTTTTTCTGTGCTGGATAAAAACCACCAGCTTCACCTTCCTAACGCGTTTTGGTTTGTTTTGTTTGGGTTTTTTCTTGGGTTTTTTTTTCCCCTAGTATGGAGAAATCCCTGTGTGGTTTGGGTTTGCGAGAAGGATTTTCCCTTCATGTGCTGCCACAACCACTGAGATCAGCTGAGGCACTCGAGTGAACGGATCCTGGATGTAATTGTCTGAGGGCTGCTGCCAGCTCTTTTCAGAGGAGGGACGGACTGGCTGTGTTTCAGTTCCACCTCTGCCTTGACAGAGCCTGTCTCCTTTAATCATTAGAGTTCAGTGCACGGCTCTCGCCTGGCACAAGTTGGAATTTCATTTGTTTTGGAGGGAGATTGCTTCTTTTGTTAGTTTAGGTCTTTTGGTTCCAGTTGTGTAAACTGGGACAAGCCGATCCCGTTGGCTCTGAGGAGCTGACAGCCAGGAGAAGGCTGCTCTGCCACTCACTTTTGGGGTTTGGTTTTAAATCTTTAATATGTTCTGGTTTCTATAATGAGGCACGTTTTACGAACCACAAACTACGAGTGTGTGTTTTTCCCAAATTCAGGGCAGTCAACACAAGTTCAGCACCATAAACTGAGTTTCCTGAGTTCTGAATTTATTCAAATGAAAGTGAATGTTGTGTTATTACAGCCTTGCAAAACTCTAGTTAATTTATGGTGGTATAAAATCCATTTTTTTTAATGACAGTGACACTGCCAAAATCTTTGCAGATGCAGAAACAGCTTCACAGGAGAATTTCAATCTAACATCAACAGGAGATTTGGAAGATGAATTGTGCAAGGATCTCCCTCCTCCAAAGATGCTGCTTTGTTTTGCTTTTTAGCATTTGGTTTGTCTCTAATATTGTCTGGTTTATGATGTTTTAATTATTGCTGTTTATTTATTATAATCATATTTTAATTGTTTGTGTAGTGCCTTGAGTGCCTTGGCAGGGGGGCGTATTATAAATTAAATTATTATTAAAATGTTATTATTATGTGTACCTACTCCAAACTAAGCTAGAGCAGGAAACACACTCAACTGCCTGGAATCAATTCCTCCCTCTTATTTTCCTTTGTCTCTACTCAGGAGCATAGTTCAAAGGGCTGGAGAGAGAAAAGGATGTTCCACTGAGTTCTCCTGGGGCAAGGCAAGCGAGGGGAGCTTTGCTCTGGTCTCCCTTGGGGACCCCATGCTGCCTCCCTTGGGTCCCAAGGATGAAGCTGGGAAAAAGGTGTGCTCTGTGAACTGGGCAGAGGTTGGAGTTATTTTTTAGAGGGGCTGGTTGATGTTTGCTGCAGTACAACAGCATTTCTTAGCTCTTAAATTAAAAGGGAGAGTGTCACGTGTGCTTGCAGTGTGTTTGGAGGGCTGGGCCCTGTCTGAATCCCTAAATCCATGTCCTGACCTTTCTGGTTTGCTGCAGACATCACTGTGGGTCCCAGCAGAGTCTCTGCCAGCCCAGAGAAACCTCACCTGGTGAACCCAGAGCTCTCAAAGTCACAGCCAAGGTTTTACCTTCTGGCCCCACTCCTGGTGCACAGGGTTGATGCCGTCGCTCCTCCACTTCTGCTTTGGCCTCTTTGGGGTTTCCATGAGGCAGAGACAAATGGCCATCTCACAACCAAAACACCCTCACCCCCAGCTCATCTCAAGACCAAATAGGACAACTAGGAAAAATCTGAAGGCACACATTCTTGTAATTTCATTTTCACTCATCTCCCTGCAGGTTTTCTCAGACCCCTCTGTCCCAACACAGCCTGGCTGTTGGTGTTGCAGCATGAGCACAGATAACCCTTCCCTGGAACAACCCTTCTGTGGGATTGAAGCTCACTAAGCCCTCAGACCAACAGATCTCATCAAGACTCTTTGTCCAGCACGGAAAAGAAGGATTTCTCCCCTCCTTCAGAGCTCCTTATCACTTGCTCAGAGGCTCAGGTAAGAATTATTTGGGTTCTCCATGGATAATAATCTGCTTCAGGGATGCTGGAGGTACTTGGGTGTTATGGTGATAGGAGCCCCACGAGTGCCATTGATGGATTAGTGATAATGTGAAGGGTTTTCTTATATTAGCCATCAGTTTGCTAATGAATATTAAGAGACAGTTGTCATATGAGCATCTCTGCCCTTTGGAGCTGGTGGCAAACTTCACACCTTCAGCTCTCCTAATAAGACAGTATTTCATCCTGCTCAAATGCTTATTATAGCTAGTCTGATAGGTACTGTAAGAGCTCATTATTTATCTATATGCTTTATTTTGGGTAGATAATAGAAAAAATTGCCTAGAAGGGCAGCAATTTATTCCTACCATTTAGGAATAAAACGGTGATTTTAACTTACTCCAGTCTGTAGGCTCCTGAATGAGGGTTTCCAGTGGAAGTACAGAACTCTTTGTTTCATGGCCTGCTTCAGACCTCAGTTCACAACCCATGGGTAGACTGGAGGCCACGAGGACAGGAGAGGGAATTGAGTTTGGTGTTTCTGTAGGATTCTTAATGCCTCAATAAACCCACAGGGTTTCACAAACCGCTGCCCCATGGTGGCATCAGAGAGGGTCAGCAAAACCAGCTGTTCCTGCAGTCACTGGGTGGCAGTCTGAGGAGAAACCATCTTTTCTGCCTCCTCCATTCCTTCTATTTAACCAGAGCCACATGCCAGGCACCTTCTCCCTCCTCGAGATGCATCCATTTATTGGTCCTGCTTTGGACACTGCAGCTCATCCTCTGCTTTTCCCACCCCTCTCTGGCACATCCCCAGGGATCTCCAGATGGGGCTCAGCTGCTGCCCTTCTCCATATGCACAGCCTCTTCCTCAGGCCCTTTCTGCCTGGCTGTGATGGGCAGGGAGCTGCAATTCCCTGTGCTGCCCCATCCTCCAGCAAAGCCCTGGTAATCCTGCATCCAGGGGCCGTTTAGTCCTGTCTGCCTGGTTTGTGGCTCTGCCACTGAAGGGTCCTAATTTGGTGTCATGTTGAGAGAAGACCAGAAGGCAGGGCAGGGCTCCCGAGGGTTGAGGTCTGCTCCTGATTTTACAGCCATGCAAAGTGTGAGCTTGGGAAAGGGTATTAGTTAAAACCAAGCACCCACCGGCCGTGTTGTTGCTCTACATCTGCTTTCCTGGCTTAAGGTTTTAATTTTATTGTGTTTGTTGATGATCATTACAAAACTGAAGCGATTTAGGCATAAAGACTTTGAGCTCCTCTGATTTTCTGAGTCTGTAGTACAGCAAGTAACACTTTGCTCAGGAAAAAGACATCTTTAGACCCCCTGTACCTACATCACTTCTGCCTGAGCTTCTGATAATGGAGTGACATGCCCAAATCTCACTCTTCCCATGAAAACTTAGGTTGTGTTACCACAAGCAGATACCATAATGGATGATTTCTTTACTTCTTCCTCTTGGGAGCTCACACAAGAAATCTCAGGCTGGGAAAAACAGGTCCCACCATCCTCTTCTGGGGTAACAAAATGGAAAATCCCACTTTTTTTCCAGGGGTTTTTGTCTTGGATTGGGAGGGCATAATGAGGCAAACCCACATGCCTCCCTCTCATGTTGGTGACAGTGCATGTAGCCATGGGATATGTGTAATATAATTACACTGCCCTGTGATAAACCACACTTAACTCAGCTCCTTTCCTCCCACTAATCCACCTCCAGTGGGATTTCTCCTGACAACACAGACTCTGCAGGCTTCAAGAGTGGTCTTTATGAAAGCAAAACCAAACCAACAACCTGCCACTGCCTGGGGGTTGTGTTTTCCCCCAGGAAAAAGCAGTTGCCACCCTGGTTCATTCCTCTGCCCACAGCCCAGCAGGAATTACTCACTCTCGTGCCTCTCTGAGCTCTGACACTCTGAGTCCAGCTCCCACGTGCCATCAGGGCTCAGACCTGCAGATTTACACCCTCAGCCTTTCCCATGGAGATCTCTGGATTTAGAAGAGGTGACCTGCAGAATTTAACAATGGGTGCTAACCTGGACTGTAACCAAATTAGGCTGGAGCATTGGCTGCTGTATTGGGAACTAAGTTGCCTAGAAAATAGCATTAATTCCTTTTCTTGTATTATTTTTTTTTTTTTCAATGATTCAGAGTGTGTTCTGGCTGTGTCTGTGCTGGGGAGGGATCAGCAGGAAAACAGGAGTTTCTGGCCCAGATGGCCTCCATCCTTTTCTATTACCTAACTGAAACCAGAGGAGCTTTTAACAGAGAACAAATGATTTTAGGCCCTCTTCATGCTGCCACTCTTCAACTATGTTTGAAAATGTTATCCCCAGTGCCTGATGTGCCTGTAACGTGTTTTAACTTCCATGTGATTAAATGCTGGGCTCTTGCAGGACTGCAGCACAGCTCCTGGTTTGCCTGGCTGAAAATCAAATCTATATGTGCATTTGCATACCAGAGCTGGGCTAGGATCCCACCAGCCAGCCAGTTCATTCCCTGTGCAGACAGGTTCTTACTGTATCTCTTTCCAGACAAGAAAGCCCTTGTGACTGAGATGCTAAAAATAACAAATGTGTCTTCATGCCTTCAGTAGGATGGGCCATGGGTGGGCACAGCCTGGCTTTTAAAGGGTTAAGGAGGCTGTGTCCTTGGTGACATGCAATTTATGATCTTGTGAATCCTTTTTTAATTATTTTGCTGTGACAGAGGTGGAAATATCCAACTTCAAACGACTGGCTTTATTGATATGCTGCTATTTGTGCCTCTGTGGAGGAACAATCCCATAAAAGCAATAAATTAGAAAAACCCCTTTTCTCATCAGAGAGAGAGATACTTTCTGGCTGGGAGCAAGAGACCTGGTGCAAAGGCATTTCAGCTCCACGAAGGGGCTCCCTGTGATCTGTGGTGAAAAGCCCTTTCTTAGTAACCAGGCACATTTACAGTGCACCCAACTACTCAGCTGCACACCCTCCCTCCCAGCCAGGCCCATTGCACATGGCTGGAGTTTGGAATTTTTCTCTGCATTCATGGATGTTGGCTGAACATCTGTAAAATGTTTATGGCTTTGTGGCTGCTCACATTGGTTAGTTATTTACCATATTTGCTCTGAGAGGATGATCAGAAAGCACATTTTAGGACAGAGAAAGGGATTTCAAAGTACAATTAACTGATGCTGTTGGAGAGGAGCTGATTGAGGCCAAAATGGCTGTGTTTATTTGCAGACACAAATGACTGGTTTTCACCACAGAGAACGCAAAAAATCCATCTCATGAATCCAGATGAGAGCAAATATGACATTGTATTTTTTTCTTTTTAAGTGTAAATAGTTGCCCATCACAGAGATGCACAGGCCTGGCCACAGGAGGACCCGGGCACAGCCATACAAACACCAGCAGTTATGAAATGATTTGTGCTTCCAGCTGCATTTGGCAGCTGCCAGAGCTGAGCTGGGCTCTGCCAGCATGTGTGGAGTGAGCACTGCCTCAGGTCTGACCAGTCAGTGGCATGTGAGCAAGCCTCTTCTCCTCTCTTTGGACAGGCACAGGCTGGTGTGGAGCAAAAAACACAGGGAGAGTCACCCTGGGCTCCAGGGGTGATCACCAACCCAACCCCAGCCAGCACAAAGGAATTGCAAAGTTTGGGGAAATTGATTCCATGCTCATCCTGGTCAAATTCTCTGTCTGTAACTGCAGCTGTGTCTCCTCAGTACCAGCCCTAGAAGGAGAGAGAGACTTCACCAGGGCTGAGCTCACACATTTTTAACAAAAGTCAAGCATCTGCCCCAAGTCTTGTGTTTGCCAAAGGGGAGACAGCAGTGTACCTCGAGCTGTTGTCTCTAATCTGTTTTTGTTAAGAGGATCTGTGAAATATCTGTTCTTCATGTACCAGTGGAAAATTTTATCATACCCCAGAACCCCACTCATTTCAGAAGCCTTTGATAACAACTTTTTCTGGCACCCAGCCTGGCCCAGGTCTGAATTGATGATCTCAAGGTAAAATTACTCCAAATGCCATCATTATTCCCTGGAAACACCCAAGAAGCAGAAAATAGGGCCTGATTCTTTTTTTGCACTGTGGCATAAATCAGAAATGCCTTCACTGAAGTTCCAGGCACTCCACACACTCTAGTAATGGTACAAGAGAAAGATGATTTGGTCTCTGCATTTTTACCTGCTGTTGATCCAATCCTGAGATGCTGCAGTAAATGGGATATTGCTTTTGACTTACACAGATGCTGGATCAAGCCTACAGTGATTAACATTCAACACCTGTGCTTCAATCAAGGTACTTTTCTGTAGTAACATCATTTATGTTGAAACTTCTTCTCCTTCAGTCACTGATCTTCAGGCTTATCTGCCTTAGCCTGGTGTAAATCCAGGGTAACGCTGCTCTTATTGGAGTTATTCCTGATCAGCACTGGTTTAAATGAAATCTGAATGTGACCCACAGGTGACATGGTTTCAGGGCCTCTAAAGACCAGAGCTATAAACCAAGTTCCCTGGGTTATGTATCCCCTCATCCATGCTGACCAGCACAAAGCAACGTGGATGAGACACTATTGCATTTTCATTCCTTGACGTGGTAAAATTTACTGTGCAGTGGGGTCTTCCACATTCCCTGTTTACAGTGTTTTCATGGGTATGGAACCACCTACCTCTGTGCCAGCCCATCCTCAGGGTTTGTCCTTCAAATCCATAAAACTTCTAGGCTTGACACATGCTGCACTGTGAGAGGCTGAACAGAGCCAGTCCGAGGGATGGAGAACATTTCCCATCCAGGGAGAAAGGGACCAGGCAGGAAAACAATCCTGTCTTAGGGAAACCATATCTGCTGGCTTTATCATCCATGTGGGCAGCCCATCTTCTAGATAAGGGGATTTTCCCATGACTCCCATAAAATCCCCTTCATGATCTACAGCCCAATTCATCCTTTGTTCACAGCCCATCAGAACCAGGCTTTCAGACTGGATTGGGCACCCAACTGGAGCTGTCTGCCAGCTCAGAGCCCACCCAGGATGGATTTTCAGAGCCCATTTCCAACAGCACCTTGCCCATGGAAAGATGAAGCACCAGCAGTGATGAACAGCACGGGACTAAACCCCCTGCACTGCTGCAGAGCTGGAGCCAGCTGGACCCTCCTGCAAAATGATCTTTTGCTGCTGCTTGATCACATCTTGAAGGTCACTGGTGAGGCCAGGCAAGGAGAAACCAACGTCTGCCACCTCGGTGGGCCTCCTGGGCATGTTCACACCCCCAACCTTGTGACCCCTGAGGAAATCATCCCACTAGAGGGCACTGGGAGTCGATTCTCCATTCCCTTATCTTAGTTTCTGCTCTTTATTTGAGTTTCTCCTTGCTTAGCGTTCTCCCCACCTCTCCCTCCTCTTTGCTGGCCAGCTCAGACTGTTTAAATTGGAAATTATTTGTATTACTGTCTGTAAATAATAGATGAGGGAGTGAAGTGGAGTTGGTGTCCCTTCCATAAACTCCTCCTCACTTTAATTAGTGCGAAACAGCCTGGTGAGAATGCGAGCTGCCTTGATGCTGGTAATTAAAATTGAAACCACTGAAAAGCTGCTCTATTTTTTATCGGAGCTGCTGTTCGGAGCCGGGAGCCTGCGGACGGCTCTGCAGTAAAGAGTGATAATGAAGGTGTGAATTCCCGGAGGGAGGAGGGGCAGCTGTAGCGATGGCTGAACTTACACCAGATGAAAATGCAGGAGCAATTAGAGGTGGCTGTGTACAAGCTGGGCATCGGAGATTAGTTGGCACCTTGGGAACATGGCAGGGAGGGACAGGGAAGGGGGAGATATCTTTTTTTCCATTTTGAAAAAAAAAAATTAATAAAAAAAAAGGATGGTAACTTAAAATGAAGACAAACATGTACAGTGTGACTGCCTGAGAAAGGGATGGGAGGGATGGTGGAAGATGGGGCTGCAGTGCAGAGCATGTGGGGTTGGAGACAATGGGGTATCTTGCATTGGGAAACAGCAGCACTGGTCACACTGGGTTTTTCAGGAGCTCCCAGGAAAGGCATGGGCTTGCTGCCATCCCCAGGTGTGCTGCTCCTGAATGTGTATCTGAATAACTCTGCATGTCCTCTGTGTGCCCCTGAGCTGAACCAAAGCCAAGTGGTGACCACTGAAGACTTCTTCTCATCTTCTGTTAGGCTTTAGATCAGACCCCATCTCTGAAAAACAGTAACTGTTAACTTGAGTATCCAGGAGTGATGGAAGATGGAAAAGCACAGAGAGCTTATTCTTGGCCAAAGAGGAGTTTGGGAAGAGTTGCTCTAAGTAATCAGGTGTGATTATTAATTGCTTCCTGCTCTGACACGTTCATCTTAGTGTGTGCTCCACCAAACAGTTGACAGTGTCTGCTGGGCAGCAGAAAATATGTCAGATAATATAATGTATACACATTCTCTGTCTGTGGTAAGAGCTGTAAACCTGAAAAATCTTCTTCTGGCTACAGCCACCCTGCAAGGAAAACACTGTCTGAACAAAAACATGTGAGACAGAGGTGCTTTGGGGGAAGAGAAGCTCCTCCAGGAGCTGATGGGGGCCTCCACCCAAAGGACACCTCACTCTTAGCTGCCTAGACACTGGGGGACACCCGAGGGTGTCAAAGTGTCTTAATTTAGAGTGAGCAGAAATTTTGTAGAAAGGAACTTAGAGAGGCTGTAAATTGCCTGCCCTGACTCAGTTGTGGTTTCAGAGGGTTGGCTGTTGGGTGCTTCTTGGATCAGGAGCTGCTTACATAGGGTGCAGCTCTGTGGCAGTAATGCCATTCCCAATGTGAATTTAGGCTCCAAAGTAGGAAAAGTTCAGCCTTTCTGTAGGAAGCTTCAATACTGGAATGAAAAGGCAAAATTAAAAAACTGACCATGAAAGGAGCAAACAATGTATCCCATAATATCATGATCTCAGAAAATATCTGTGAAATAAATATTAGCCTGTGCATTAGTGTCCTTATGCACCAAGAAAGAGGAAAAACATTGCTTAATTTGAAACATACACTTGGACTTTACCTGCATGAAGGATTCTACTAAATTTTCATTGAAATGTTCAGCAGACTTGGTTTCCTAACAAACCCCGTGGCTTTGTAGAAAAAGCATTTTCTGGTGAAAAGCTGCTCAGCTTTTTTTCTTTGTCATTGAGTCACAGTAACAAAATATTTTTACACTCGAAATTCATCACTTGATCTCCTGAAGGAAGAATCTGAGAGAAGATCGAGGGCAAAGGAAGGAGAGCTGAGATGCCCATGGCTGGTGTTTTGTTTGTTTTCAGTTAATGTGATATTCTCAGGAATATGCTGATCCAGGTATAATGGACTGTCCACAATGCTGACGAGTGCCTCAGCATATTAGTGAGATCTCCATGGCTCATCTTTATCTCCTGTATCTTCTTTGCCTCTGAGTTTCTAAGGTTTCTCTGTGATTTCATCTGTGAGGTGCAAGCATCTCTCAGAGAGACTTTGCTAAACTCTCCAGAGTTTGGAAACTGGCAGTTTATAAACCCAGGAGATGGGCAAGTTTAGAATCATTTGAGGCTTACAGACTCTGAACAATTGTGTTTTCACTTGTTTTTGCTTTGTTGTAATGAGGCTGTTTTATTTTATTATAAACCAGGCAGGCCTTGCAGTTGAATGAAGCTTTTGTGCACTATTGAATCTGCCCAACACTGTTTTCTCAGTTGTATTCTCTCACCTGTCAGGCACGATGCAAAAATGTGATTGAGCAGATTTCAAAACTGAGAGGATGTTTTCTCAAGCCTACAGGACACGTTTGTTTATCAACTTGTTTCACACAGTGGTCAGTGGCTTTTGTTATTTAAACCAAAGAGGAGGTAGAACAGATTTGTATCTGAGCCATCTTGTGTACAAATACTTGGGATTCTGTGCCTTTTTGTTTTGCCAAATAATGTTTTCAAGACAACTGAGCTGTCAATTTGTTAGAAGGAAAAATACGACTCTTCAGAAACGCTTATTTCCTTTACTGAATGCTAGGAAATTTCCAGGGGAAAAAAACTTATTAGGATAGAACTAAGTGAGAAGATAAATTGAAATTCTTTGATTGAAAGTAATGTTATTAAAAAGTTTTAATTATTGAGAAGAAAATGTAGGAAAGGCACTCAGAGCTAACATAAAAATGATTGGAAACTGGTAATTAAAACAAAATGCTTGAAAATTAAACATCACAAAATATGAAACTGCAAACATGGCTATGATTCATTGCAACACTTAAAATTTGGGATTGCTATTAAGTTGTAGATGGTTGGTTTGAATTCTGTGGGTCTATGTTGATGCTGAAAGTTGGGCAAATGTTGCAGGACTTTCCTGGTTGAGGCCACCAGACTTCAGGTCCCATCCTTATCCTTCCCTTTCCTACCTCTTGCCATCCCCCATTCAGATTTCCACTCTAAAGCAAAACTTGTTGCTCTTTCTGAGAGTATCTGGATGCCACCTTCCCTAGGTGTTTGTAAAGTTCTTCAGTTTCACCCTCCCAGACAGTCAAAGCTTTATTTTGCAACCCCACTACAATTACTTGAGCACAGAGCTGTGTCTCTTTGCAGAGCACCAACTTCAGCAAATGTTGCTTTCCTCAAGTGGCAGCCTCTGGATTTCTACACAAACATCACCAGAAGACCCCTGGGATCTCAGAACCAGGTCTGTGTTTCCTCAGGAACACTTCATGAGGGAGTTGGCACCAGACAGTTGTTCCATGGTCACTGGGCTGGTTTGGGAGCCTGCTGCACCAAAATACTTATATAAGCAAGGGGTAGGAAGTACCAGCATGCTTCTCTTGGCAGTTTTTGCACCAGAATAGCCACCACTCCTCTGAAAGTCACAGCCAGACAAGACCCATCTAGTCATCTTCTACTACCAGACTGGGTTTTTCTACATGATCAGAGCAGTGAATGTCACCTTGTTGCCATCCTCTGATGGACAGACTGCCTCATCCTCTCCTCCAGGAGAAACATCTGAGCCCCACATGGGACCTGGCTCCTGTCACCCTCTTTGCCCACAGTGCTCTTTCCCAGGAGAGACCAAGAGAGAGCAATCTTAGACTTGGAAGAAGGTAATTTGAATTGGATGTGAAGTTGTTACTAATTCAATGTTTATCCAATAACAAGGACTTTGCAAAACCCCTTACCTTTTCATGAGCCTCAGGTAACACTGTCAATTCATAATTGCTATGATTCCTTTATCCTGTGGTTTAATAAATAATTTACCTAAATTATTAAAATGAAAATTTCAACATTATTAAAAATTAACCAGGTTAAATGAGCAAACAGTAAATAGTGCTGGGATTGTCCTGCGTGACAGGAGTCCACAGCTTTTATTGTCTTTTTCCCAGGCGCAGAGGGGACGTTCCTCCCTCCCCCTCTTCCTCCTCCCTCCCTCCCTCCACTTCCACTGCTCTACTCTTGTCTTTCACAAACTCCTCTCCTTGATATTAGTTTTCTTCACTGGCTGTTCTTTCATCTCCCTGTCCTGTTCTCCAGTTTTGGTTTGCTGTTCCTCCCCATGAACCCTCCCCCTCCCTGCTGTAGCACCAGGCATCCATCTCCTCTCTGCACACTCTATTCTGCACACATATGTAGCACAAGATGCCTGGTGGGCCTTTTTGTGCTTTTTTCCTTTGATCTGTGCCTGGCAGTGCCATCTGATGCCAGGAAGACACAGATCCAGGAGAACATGTGATCTCCAAAGAGCAGAGAGTTTGTCAGGTCTTCAGGATATGGGCTGCTTCCATTCATGAAAAATTTATTAAATTCTGACTGCTCTTAAAGGATCGCAGCTCTGTCATTTTTAATTGAAACATTCAGTTTGCCCAAAATGAAGTGCTCCATCTTCCAGGCTGTATCTCTTGCCAGATTTTTTTTCTTCTCTGTAATTCCTGCTGAACTGCTCCTTCTGCTGTTTTCTGGCAGAATTCCTCATTGACTTAAAAGGGTTCCCCCCCTCCAGGCTCCATCCCATCCATTTTCCCTTTCAGCACATGGGAGTCCTGGAAATGGCCTTTCCTCCTGCCTGGCATTTTTTCACACAGAGCACTTGCACCAGCACAGACCTCAGGGCACACAGCTGATCTTCTGCATACCTGAGAGAATGAGGCACCCAGCTCCTGCTGAGTTCTGCTAAGAGCTTGGTGCCAGCAGGCCTGTCCATCCCTTCCCCAGGGTGCCCACAACACCATTCCACATCCCCTGAGACACCTGGGCTCTGAAAGGCAGCTGTGGACTTCTTAATGTGCACTAATCATGATCTTTTTCTTCTGTTCCTAAGAGACCAGGAAGGGAGTCAGGCAATATTTGCCACTGAAATTTAGGTTTGTTGACAGGCCCCTTCCTATCCCTTTCTGAGCAGCGCTTTTGTAGTTCCCTGCCTTCTTACAGTCCTGTTTAGGATGGAAAATGAAGGAAAACATCCCAACTGCATGCAGAAGCAGTGGTGGTATGAGCCACAAGGATAATTCAGCTGGAATGTGTCCAGGAGACCTGGAGTGCTTGCTCCTACCACACGCTCTTGAGAGGTGAAGCCCCAAGGGTATGGTCAAAGTGGAGGCAAATGGATGCACTATGAGAATGGTGAGACCCAGAGCCCATAAAACAGGGGAGATGTGTCCATGGGGAACGTGGCAGGTATTGACTGCACTGTCACGTGGCACGGCCCTTTCCTTCCACAGTCAAGGCTGATATCTGAATTACTTTGGATTTTAACCACAATTAAAGAGCTAATCAAGGTCAACAGCTCCTTTCAAATACAGTTTAGTACAAAATCCTAATGCAGGAATTACACAAATTGATATTGTCAATATAATGGATTTGAACCAATTGTGCTAAACAAGGTTGTATCAAGTCTGCACTCTGTATTAGGTGAGGGCTAATTCTGTCTAGCAGCAGTGGAGACGAACAGAAAAACAGATACATCAAGGTTTCGCAGTCTGGATTTATTACCAAGGTGGTTTTTACTCCCCTCAAAGAATTCATTAGTCTAGGAAAACAGTTCAGTTCCGAGGATTCAGTTCCATTCAGAAGGCAGAACACACAAAATTGAATGCATGTGCTCTCTCGGTCTAATCTATAGGAGATGGAAGGAAGGGACAGTCAAGAGAAATGATGAGCCTAGAGAATAAATCTGAACAGCAGCCCTTGGTGAAAAAGGAGGTGACAAAAGACTCTGCTCAGGTACCCAAATGGATTGCACTACTTGAGACATCTTAAAGTATCCAAGACACCAGGAATGGCTGGAAGGTGTGACAAGAGACCTCTAGAAAACTCATATTCTCCCAGCATGGCAGATCTCCAGAGTGTCTCAAATGGGCCCTAGGAGATCTAACCCTCTCACACCAAGTGACATTCCAGCCTTGTTTTGCTTTTCCTCTGAGTCCCTTAAAGGTTTCACCAATGAGTTTCTTCCCAGCTTTGTAGACATGACATAACTCTTTCTCTTCATCTCAGCATCCACCTTTTGATTCCTCTCCTCAGAGGAAGTGTGTGGAGTGACCCCAGCCCTTGCTCCCACTGCTTTGGGATGGTGGGAGACAGCCAGCTTTTCCGGGGTCCGTGTGAAAGAAGCTAAATGGGAACACGAAGGTGGTAATGGAGTGGAAGCAGAGCAAGGAAAGCTTCACTGATGGATTATTAAGCGCTGTCAAAGTTTCAGCAGAGTGGAAAACTTGGAGGCAGGAGTAGTAACCCATGAAAAATCACCTCTTCCTTTTCCTGTTCATGGCAGGGCAGCGTGTCCAGATCAAAGCCACCCGTCACTGCCCGGCCTCAGTCACACGATTTACGAGGCACTGGGGCACCAGCCCATTAACAGCCCTGGTAATTCATTGCAAGGGCAACAGGAGGTGTAAATCCCCTCCCCTCAGGACTTACACATTTACCCAACTGTCCCCCCAATCACTGGACCTGGACATCAGAGGGGCTGATGGTCTGAAGGAGAAGGGCCACAAGATGAGCAACAGGGAAGGAGAGGAGACTTGGGAGAGTCTGGGATGTCTGGAGTGGGTGGGAGAGGCATGACCCAAGAGCCAGAGCCATTTTCCTTTCTTAATGCACCCATTAAGAAAATCTCATTGGTTTTAATTGCATTCTGACCTTCCGGAGCTCCTCCTGGCTGTTTCCCTTGGGATCGGCGTTGGAGAAGGAGCATGCTTCATGCACATGGGCAGCTGGGAGGCCCCTGCACTTCCTCAAGGTCTGTGAGATATTGTGCTCCCCACACAGGGCCATCCCTGCTGCCAGCAGCTGGTTTAGAGGCTCAACAACACCAAAATCATTGATGGCTGCAGGTTACACCAGCTAAGGTGAGATACAAGGTCCCAACACAATATGGAACCTGAAGACCCAAAAATTCCTAGGTGGAGAACATTAATCCAGCATTTACTGGCATTTACTGGCAGCACTCAGACACGCTGTCTTCTCTTACATCTTCTCTTACTCTTCTGCAACATGCCTACATTCAAAAACAGCTTTGCAGAAAGCAAATGCTTTGCTGCTTTCCAAAGATAACAAATACCAGATTTACTCTTTGTTTTCTTGTGTCTGGCTGCTCCATCCCTTTGATCTCACTCCCTTTCTCTCTGTCTTTGCCTTTCCCATAGTCTGATAGTCCCATTTCTTATTTCCCATCACCATTTCTTGTGTTATACTCCATTTTCCTTGCACCAGTATCTTTCTGCTCCTTCAGGCTTGGCTCCAGCTGTTTCAGGGGCTTTCAAAAAGTCCCTTTCTGTTTAGTCTTCTCTGACTTTTTAAATTCTTCTGCTGTTCCCTGTGGAGGCTCAACTCTTTAACATTAGCTAATATTTGGTGTCAGAAAACTTGTCTCAGCTATATGACTAGGTTTAAAACATCTATGTATTCACAAGAAAACTTTGAATGTGAGTTTTCCTCTTCAACAATTGGTACTCTAGAGCTAAATCCTCATCAGAGGTGCTTGCCTTTAAGGGCAGCAGTGGAGATAAATAGGCTCTGAAGCAGAAATGGAAGGCTCACCAGTCATATTCAGTAAGTGAGATAAGATGGCCAGATCAGTGAAGTGTTTTCTTGCAAAAATCTTTCAAATTTCTCTTAAAAAGGAGCCTTTTAAAAATTAATTCCACTGTGTTTTTTTTGTGTCATTTTTAAGTTGCTACTTATCATTTCTTTTTGAAGCAAGACTACAAACAGATTTCCATCAATTTCCCTCAGAAACTCATTTTCTGTTTCATACTATGAAGTTCACAAGAAATATGGCTAATTTCCCAACCACTGGTTGCTGTGCACTTGAGCCCGTGGTCACAGGGCCAGGCAGATGTGCCTGCAAGACAGGAGAGCACTGGTTTGGCTCAGCATGGGACAGGGAAGTGCCCAGCTGAAATGAGATGGAAGTGGTCAGAGTATTTCCTGTTCCTCCTCAGAGGGCAAAAGCTGGCCCTTAAAGCATGACCAAGAATGAGAATCTGGCAATGATCTTTCATTAAAAGATAACCAGAAAGGAGGTAAATGGAGAGAAAGTGCAAATGAGAACATACTGGTCTAGCTGGGAGAAAAAGGCTTTGTTAGGGTAACAATTTGGAAGGGAAATCTATGAGATTTGGGTTTATACATGCCTGACTATTGAAAATGTGATTTAGATACTTCAGTGCTTTTTAGGTGGAAGAAATTCAACTTTAGTTAAGTGGAAGGAACAATTCCATTAACTGCTTGTAGTAAAATTTGGACACTTTGTCAGTCTTGACTTTCTGGAAGCAGAACTCAGCCTCACATGCAGCTTTTCCAGGGTCCACAGCCCTGGGAAGACACAAGGAGGAGACAAGGCAAGGTTTTGATGGCTCCTCTGTGCTACTTTCTCAGAAAGGAGCCTCATAAACGTTCATAGATGTTGCCATGGCATTTACAGCCTGCTCAGAACTCAGGGTTATGGTACATTCCCACCTCTAAAGGCAGAGGGTTCATCTTTACCAATGAGAAGATGAAGGATGAGATGAAGCCCTTCAGCAGGGGGAGAAATGAAGCAGGGCCATGAGAGGACAAACCTTTGATACTGCAGAAGGGAAGTCCAGCATGGGAAAGGGCAGAGCCTCCACCAGGTCTTGCAACACATGTGAAACCCATCAGGGTCACCATTCCCGTGGTATTCTGTTGTCTGAGCCATAACATGACACCCTACAGGGAGGGAAAGGCATCCTGTGGGTAGGGGGAAGAGCTATCTGTGCTTTTAAGAGGTTGGCTGGGAATTAAGGGAATACTTTATGGTGGTTACACTCTGAATTTATCGTTTCCTCCTCTTGCTTTTTAATGTTCTCCTGCCAAATTACCTGTGGTTTGTCCCATAACATCCAGCTGCCCTGTGGTCTGACATGTCCCAGCACCACCTGGGACACATGAAAGAATACAAAAAACCTCCCAATCTGTCAAAGAAGAGAAGGGCTGCACTGCAAAATGTAAATACTTTTCTGAACTTAAACCCTAATTGTCCAGACTCTTGGATCAGGTTTTAGTAGATTTGCTCTCATGTGATAGGGCAATGGTGACATTATGGCACAGATCAGAACTTTCTTATTCCAAAAGTGTGAGTGGGTACCCTGTTTTCAAGAAGACTTTTGGCTGTGAAGTTCAGAAAACAGCTACTGGCTATTAACTAACCTCTCTGTCTTATTGCTTGGGGGTCTGAGCTACTCTGCACACATCTATTCTCAAGAGATAGAAGAAGGTTCATCATCAGTGTCTCCCAGAGCTTCAGAACACAGTAGGACACCTAATCAGAGAAGACCTTCTAGTATTTCCCATTACATTCCTGGAGAAGCTAAAAGTCACATATAGCTGCTAATAAAAAACAAATTCTGAGAACCTGCTGGCCATTCATTATTTGAAGGGGAGTTGTTGCCCCAGAGTTAAGGGTTTGGGAATATATTTTGGTAATATATTTTTGGAAACCTGACCGCATTCTGTGGATGTCTAGCCTTCAAAGCAGACCCTCAAAATAATGCTGTGCAGTCCCAAGGGAGAAAGTCTACTGGCAGCAGAGAAGAGAAAATAAAGCCTTCTCCACAGGTGGCACTGTTAACATGACCCTTGTTTCAGAGAGTTGCTCAGGGTTTATAGCTGCTTGTCTGTGTGTCCTGGAGTCTGCCTATGTCTTTATCTTCATTAAGGTCTTCTCTTATCTCACAGGCTGTGTCCCTCTGCAGCTGACCCATTTCTCCTTCAATCCCTGTCCTTCCCAGTGGGGAACACAGGAGGTGAGGCTGCCATGTGTGGGCTTCCAGCAGAGCAGTTCCCTGCCACATCTGCCTCCACCAGGAGCAGAAATGCAACCCCAGCAGTGGGAATGAGCTGCCTTTTCTCACAACTGCCCTGCCCAAAGCCATGTTCCAGCAGCTCACCTCAGTGGCTCTAAAATAATTAGGAGGTTTGAAGTTTCACACGCCCCAGCAGAGAGAGACAGGACAACTCATCTGTTATTGCAGCCCCAGTGAACAACACTTTGGAATGATGTAGGGAATCCTGAACTTGGAAACCCCTCTGCGACCTCTGCCTCAGAGGAGGGTCATCCCCAATATCCGGGGTGGATGCTCCTCGAGCTCAGGTCCTTTCAGAGCAGAGCAGGGAACCCAAGCGTCCCGACACAGGGCATCACCTGCCAAGTCAAGCATTAAACATTAATCCTGGTAGGACTTTCACTCCTCTGTCTCTGAGGTGAAAGCAGATTAGGAATTTGATCTCCCAAGATTACTGCTTGAAAGTCGCCCTTGAATAGGCTCCTGGTAGTTTGTCCATCTCTTTGGGGTTTTGCCTTTCCTTAGATGTTGCTGCCCTTCAAGCTCTTCTTATTTGTATTTTTTTCTTTTTTTAGGCTTTCTTCTATGACCTCCTGGGGGATTGCAGGGAGACCTGGAACATTTTCAAGAATCCTACAAATCTGGGGAAACCCCAGTGGTTGTGAGACATCCCCCAAAAGCATGGTGACTTTTCTGTGGGGCTCCACAGCTGAAGGAGAGCTCAAGGGTCTTGCTGGGACTTTGAGGAGGCCACAGCTGCATGAAAGAAAAAAAATCCTCTGTGTGCAGTGGCTACCCTGTGGGCAGGGTGAAGGAGTAGCCACCAGAGTGGTGTAGCAGGGCTCATCTGAGGTGGGCACCGAGCCAGGTCTGGCAAAGGAGGGTGGGTGGTATGAAGGTCTGGAGAGCAAGGTTTTCTCTCAGCTCTGTAGCCAAGGGGACTCTGCTGTTGGGTGAGGTGGTGCCTCCTCAAAGGGGAGCCCAGGGTGTGGGAAGAGAGAACTCCTGTCCTTGGGGCTGCTTGTCCCTGCCTGGCACCTGCCAGGGCTGGGCAAAGTCAGCCACAGCATCTGAAGTTTGGGAAAGGCAGTGAGCTCAGATTGTGCTGAAATGAAAAAGGGGGAAAAGAGAAAAGGGAAATTCTTTCCAAGGTCTGTTTTCCTTGGGACGAGCAGATTGATGATTTAGCAAGACTGCCTGGTTATTTTTCCATGTCGCTGCCTTTGGCCCCTTGTTCAGAGCAGCTGAGCCAGAGAGGCAGAAAGGCAAAGTCTGGGGAGCAGAGCCAGGCCTGGGGCTGGCATTTGCAGGGCAGGATTGTATCTGCAAAACCCACCAGCAGCAGCAGTTCACAGGAGTCTCCTCCAGTGGCTTTTTTGTCCTCTGACCCTTGGAGTGAGCATTCACCAGGCTCAACATCAATATGCACAGCATCCTGCAGCACCTTCTGCTCTATCCCAAAGTGCAGAAGGAACAACCAGCACAGGGAAATGGTGTCCCAGCCAGAGCCCTTCTCTTATCCAAATTCCTGTCTTTGCAAGCTCTCTGCAATCCCAGACTGCCACCATGGCCTTCACCCCACAGAGGTGCTGCATACCAGTGGAAGGAAAGCCCTCCCCTACCTGCCCATCATTTCATGCTCAGCACTATCATGTCATGTCAAAGCAGGTAGGCACAAACCCTCACCTGCCTCCAGTGCCTTGCTTTGGTCCTGCCACGCTGGAAGGAATCAGCCTCTGCCTGAAAAGCTCTAACAAAGGCAGGTCAGGTCCCCCGTGGGTGCCCAGCTCCCCCTGTTGCAATGGGTTGCTGGATGTGTGGAGAAGCCCCTCGGTCCCCTTCCACTGGGCCTGGCAGGGAGTGGCAGTGCCAGGCATGATGCTGTTTAATTCACAATGCTCTCCTCCACCGACAGCACCTCTCCCAGGGATTGCAGAGTAGCCAGCATGCCGTGGTTGGATTGAGCCGGCAGATTTAATTAAGTTGCGATTTAATTACCTATCAGCATCCCTATTTAATAAAGCTCAGGAGGATTTTCATTTTGAAAAAATAATAATAATAAATGATAAGGCCTGTCACCGAGTGGCAGTAAGGGCACCCAGTCCAGGCAGGAGGGCTCTGCAGGCAGTGTCCCTGTCCCTGCCCTGAGGGATGAGGCAGGACATGGCCAGGCTGGGACAGAGCTTGGGAGAGCTGGCACAGATTGCAGGGAGAGGAGTGTGACCTTTGGCAGCCCATGTGATGCCCCACGCCCAGGGCTCATCTCCAGGCACTCTGCTTGCTCATTTTGCCTCTTTGTACAGAGACTGAAAGGGACTCAGGAGTCCCTGTCCACTGCCAGCAGTATTGTCCTGATCATGGTTTGTCATTTTTGCTGTCTGCTGAAGCCTCTCTGAGGGCAGGTTGGCTCTTGTGGTGGTTGGCATTTCTCTGTGTCCTTGCTAGACAGCAAATCCAGAGTGTGGATGCTGCTTGGGTTTTCTGGTGAGGGTTTGAATACACTGAGACCCAGTGACTGATTTTAACCTGAGGTTTACTTTTGATTCACCAGATCAAAGTCAAAGCTGTGTGTGATGCTCAGGGCCATCAGGATTTGGGGAGGTTTGGAGAAGACACTTTGGCTCCTCTCTGAGCAGTAAGTGAAGATGTCAGGTTGTGGTCGTGCCCAGCATCTGGGAGAATTTCCACCAAAGATATTCATCCACTTCAGCACTTCAGCCATTATCTCCTTTTGAGCCCCTCCCAGCCCCACTAACCTGTACACAGCATTAATGTAACTGTTCTGCTGAGGATGTTTCCTGGGGGTTTAATTGTGTTTGAGGTTTTATTTCTTTTGGGCCAGACCCAGACCCCGTGACAAGCAGACGTGGTCGTTATCCCAGGGTGGGACTCACCAGCTTTATGTGAGCTCAGATGCTGGACAGGGACCTGCTGGTCTTTGCTGCCTGTGGGGATGGGTTTCTTGTCCTGCCATCTGTGTTCATCCTGTTCTCTGTTTTAGAGCTTTTCTTTCATGGAGGCTCACCCGAGACCTCTGTGTCGTGCGGTGCCCGATCGCATCTCCCCACTGATGAGGATGTGTCAACACCAAGTTTAGCACTTCTTAAACTATGATAACTGTAAACACAGTATAAAGGAAGCAGTGCTTTAAGCAAGAAAAATGAAGGAAAGCCCAAACCTTTCCCCCTAGTCACCAGCATCACACCAAATGAGATCTAGCCTGAGTTCTAAAATACCTCCAAGGGGATAATATATCCATATGTGCTTCCCACCTGCACCTGGGACAGCACAGATGGCTTCCTTAGCTCTTGCTCTGGACTCTAAAAGACACCTAGATTTGTGACACTCACTTTTAGAGACCCCTCGGCTAGGCATAGTGGGTTCCTTCCCTCTCTTCCCCTAAAAAGCCACTTTCCAACAGGGAAAACAGCTGAGATGGAGAGAAACAAACCTTGATATTTCTATTGTTTCACAGTAACAGTGCCTGTCCTGAGACCCCAGGCCTGACAGATTGACATAACAGGTTAATAAGTGCTTTCCACTTCTCCTAAAGGCTAATTAAATATTAATCCACTTGGTGAGGTCAGCAAAAATAACAAACAATTGGCAGAGTGAAATTCGTTTAATTAATTCTCCTGTGGAGGTTTTTTAAGCATCTTCCTCCCTTGACAGATGACTGCCTCGGCTGCAGTAACCTACAGTGAAATCAGAACTTATTGGTTCTGGGCCTGCTTTTCTCAGATATTTAATTTTGTTTCTTTTGGTTTGCTTGTTTTTTAGTTTCTGAACGCTTGCTGGGTATTGCCCAAGGCTCTAAGTGGAGATGAGAGAAGAGGAAGAAGAGAATGCAGAAGTGGGGTGTGAAGATGAGTAAGAAGATATTGGACAAAGTCTTCTTAGAAGGCTCCAACCTTCAGCTGCCAAAGACATGAGGTGTAGAATCAGTGCAGAAATCACACAGCAGGTGTCCCTCAGCCTCGGTGGGCTGGGTATGGGTTACAAAGGGTGAAAGTCATCTCAGCCAGGCTTTAGGCAAGCCTAGAGGTGCCTTTCCTCACAGCTGTAATCTTGGGAATGAGAGAGAAAGGGGAGATGCAGAAGAGACAGCGTGACTGGGGATCAATGAAGAACTCCAAGAAGGAAACTGGAGCTTCCTTGCCTCCAAAATGCACTATTAGAAACAAATAGTAGAAACTTCCAGAGGAAATGATTAAGGAAAAAAATTCTTCATACGCAGAGGCTGCACTGACTGTCTCCAGGTATTTCTCCAAACATATGCACATCTGGAGTAGGGTGTCCCCATGGACACTCCATGGCTGATTACCCATGAACTGCAACCCACACTCACCTTTCAGCACAACAGGGGAAAATATCCCTGGGCATGGAGCCTTCCAGGCATCAGCCCAGACTTGGAGAGAACTGAGAGAAGTGGAGAAACTTCCTCTGGGTTGCTGCTTTAGTTCTGTGTTAATTTTTTATTTATCTGAAAGTGTCACTGGAAGGGTTTTCAAAGTGAGTCTAAAGTAATTAGGCACTCCTGCTGATGGATTGCACTGGAGAGACATGTGGATTATTTATTACAAAGTCACTTGCTGGAAAGGTTAGAGGCTGAGAAGTAATTATTTTTTCCTTTTCTTCCTTTTTTTTTTCTTTTTTTTTTTTCAGTGTCGGAATCATCAGGGGAGACCAGCTGAAGATCCTCTGTGAAATATTCCATCCTGCCTAAAGTGCCCCTTTTGTCCCTTCTCCCATGGTAGCCAACGGGACTGGTGCCTCAAGGAGGATGCTGAACTGGACCTCATGAAGCCTTCAGTGCTGGGAGTGTGTTTTGGGTTGAAATCCCTGCCCAGCACTCACCCTTTACACCTGGGAATCCTAGGGGTTCCCCACTCTGATCTCAGCCAGGCTCAGTTTTGAGGCTGCCCAGCTCACCTACCCAAGCCTGGGAGGGCAGCTGGTTCGTGTGGCAAGTCTGGCACACGACTGGCGAGAGTTTTGAGCAATACCAGGAGGATTAAATGCTTCCAGCAACCTCAGCTGCCTCCTCCTCTCCTGCCTTGTAATCTACGTCTAGGATGGGAATTGAATCCAAAGAAATGCAATCCTCGACCTTGAAAAACAAAGCAAAGCTTGGCGAAGTCTACCAATGAATATGCAACAGCCCTAATGAGGAATTCTTTGTCAGAAAGGGGATAATTGTGGCTAACAACATGTTAGTGTAGTGCTGGATCTTCAGGCTTCTAACAGCTTATAAAATCGGGATCTGTTTTTGGAGGGAAAAGCTGAGTGAACAAAGACGTGCTCGAGCAATGAGTCACTGGAGAGTTCCGTTCCTGCTGGACAGTGTTAGAGTTGCATAAACCAAACCAGGTCCCATGACATTCAGAGCAAGAGCCAGGGGTGGAGTCAGGAATTAGAAGGTGGTCTCAGGGGAGTGGTGTTGACACAGGGAAGTTGGGAGGATGGAGCATTAACAGCTCTGCTCTGTTTGTGTTCTTTAAACAGTGCCCATGGCGTGGCATCTGGGCAGGTATTATCTCAGCTTTACAGGAGATGGCTATTGAGGTCCTTGCCAAATTTTTTAAAAAATTAAAAATGCTGAATAAACCTTTCCCTTTTTCAGGGATCAGTTTAGTTTTAGGTGAAAAACTATATTAATTTCTCAAGGCGAGTGAGGAGCAGGTATCTGCACTGGAACTGGTGGTGAGAACCTCCCAGTCCTGTGCTCCCACTGCCTGGCTGCATTCCCAGCTGTCTCTGGCTTTGCATCAGCACATCCCAGGGAATACCCTGCCAGTGGTGTCACCACCTTGTGCTAGTCCTTCCAGGTTTCCCCGGGGTGCCTGGCTAGGGACACAGCCTGCATTCCCGGGCCCGTTGTGTGGGGCTGGCCTCCAGGCCACCCAGGCAGAGCTCTCCTCTGACAGCAGCAACCCCTGGCTCGTGGTATTTATAGATCCCATCCATGTCCTCGGCAAGGAAGGCATCCATAATCTCTTGCAGATGTTGGTGAGAACAAAGCCAGCCAGTGACTCGAAAGGCCCGCCCAGCAGAGTAATGGATGGAGACCTATTTCTTAGTTGCCTCTGACATTCCTCCCCCTGCATGCTCTTCCTCTTCCCCAGGAGACTCATTGGGGCCAGCCTGGTGCTCCCCAGTGCCCGAAAACTTTCCCTTGGGCAGGCACTCATCCCCATTCCTAGCGGAGGGAGCCTCTAGAAACTGTTTTCCATCATCCCCAAAAGGGATGGGATGTTCTCCTGAAAATCCCAGAAGATACACGAACAGGGCACAGGAGGAAGATGTCCCTGACACAGATGAAGCACAAGGCTCCTGCCTGGGGGGCTGGTTGTTCCAACAGGTACAGCCACACCAAAGTGCTCCTTGCCAGCTCTCCTGGGTCTTTGGGGTCAGGTAACATTCATGCTACCCACTGTACATGCACATCTCCTGGATTTACTGCACAGCAGGGTGTTTTGCCTTCCCGTAAATCCTTACATTACCATCTCAAGTTTTCTCCTCCAGTTATCAATATCTCCTGCACAGAGAACAAAACAGCTTCTCTGATCTCTCCAGCATCCTTTCCCTTTTAACTCACCATCTCAAATTTCCTCTTCACCCCTGGGTCAAAGCTCACACCCAAATTCTCTCTTCTTTACATTTTTACTTCCCATTTCCCTTTCTGGACCTTTTCTATGCCTTCCTCCAGTTTCCCTCTTGCCCTGCCCCAAATCCCGCCCTGCCTTCTGTGCAGGGAGGTTGGTACTTGGCAGTGCTGGCACGGGGCCACCCTGCTGCCCCGGGGCCTGGCGGAGCAAGTCCTGTCCTTGTTTTCAGGTCAATGTCCTGTCTGCCAGGAACCCAACAGTTCGCCTGGCAAAAACCAAGGTGAGAGATCTGATTAGGAATTTATGTGCCTGGATGTTGTCATTTCCCCCTCTGCCACTGCCCAGGACCTCAGTCCCTTCTTTGAGCTGTCCTGCACAGGGGGTTTTGGGGAGTGTCAGGAGTTGGCAGGGAACAATAAGCTCACCAGCTCAGACCCCAAGCAGGTGAACTCAAAGAAGCACTGGAAAGGGAGAGGGGCCAGCTCAGTGCAAAATGAAGCACTTGGAGCTGCTGGACACAGACTTCTGGCAGCACCAAGGGAAGGAGGGGGGTGCTGGCTGGAGAGGTTCGGCTGGGAAAGCAGCGCTGGCTCCTGTCCCCTCTGCACTTAATTGCACAAGGATCTGCAGCCAAGTAACCTTTTAACGAGGGTCCAATCCGTTACACATGCATTTGCCTTGAATCATTGCTATAAATAACTTTGAGGTCATATATCCCTGCCGACCACCTGCCGAGCTGGGCTGGGTGTTCAGGGCTCGCTGTTCCCTGTGTTCTGGAGCTGTTTTGGGAGTGCTCTGAGCAGCTCCCTCGCTTCCAGTCCTGTCCAGCCACATTGGCCTACAACTGCATCTTGCTTACTTTTAATCCCATCTGCTGTGGACTCTATGCAGCCCAATCAACTCACTGCAGGGACCAAGCTGGTGGAGGGAAGCTCGTTCCTCCTCATGACTTGCTTGAGTCTCAAATCTTTTGCCTCCAGACCCAGACATGTCAATGCCTTCCTCCTTACTGCAGTGTGGCCTCTTGGATGGTTGTGCAGAAATTTGCGTTTGGAATTTCCTATAGTCTGAAGTTGCTGTTAGACCCTGACTGAAGCTCAGCTGTGGGGAAGGGAACCCCTTTGGAGACCACCTTTGAGGCTTCAGCTCCTCACCAGTGCCAATGCCATCCACAAGGAGGGAGGAGGGATGGATGGGTGGGCCGGCAGCGGGTTGGCAGCACTTGGCAGAACAGTGACTTTGTACTGAGCCAGAGCACAACTGGCCAGGGCCCTTTTAATGAGTTCCTCTGGTCAGGGCAGCCTGCTGAGACAATATTCACATTGATGCTCAGGCTAATGGCAAAACCAACTTTCAAACCTGCGGTGGCCAAGGGAGGGAGAGGGGCAGCTGCCCACACGCAGAGGGGACTGGAGCCAACAGCACGGGAAAGGGAGGCTGGAGCAAGAGGTCAGGCAGAGAAAAGAAGGAGCTTCTCCATTGCCAATGTCCCCTGCACAGGGGATGGATCTCCCATTTTGCCCTTTGCACTTATTGGGGTTTTCCCTTCCAGCAGCCCCAGCCCCTCTGGCAGCAGGCCTGGCTGGAGCAGCTTTCCCTGGAAGCGGGGTGTCCCCGGTGTGTCCCCCAGGCTGGGAGAGCAGCCCTGCAGCCAGCAGAGCCCTTGGCGGGGCTTTGTCAGGAACCAAACACAGTAACTGTTTAACGATTTAACTGCACTAATGAATATTGGGCCAGATATTTTCAAGGCCTGTTCAGACTGATTACTTGGAGAGCTGAGTATGTCTACCAATTACCCAGGCAATTAGGCAACTAATTAAACACTTACCCTCAGCTTCATAAACAGAAGAGAGAGAGAGAGGGGAAAAAAAGGAGGGAGGGAGAGAGCTGGCTCCAGTTTCTGTGAAATATTAGCTGTCAGAAATTGCTGCTTGCAAGGGAAGGTGCACAAAGGCAGACGGATCTGGGCGGACAGAAAGACTGACAGCAGGCACAGGGGAGTGCAGCCATCAGACCCCTTTGCTTTGGCAGTGCCAACAGCATGGAAAAGTGTAGAGCCATTGGGTCTGCCCTGCCCAGGCAGGCAGTGGCTTTCAGGACATGTCCAAACCATCATTCCCTGCCCCTTTCCTGCTTGCCTGTGACCACACAGGCTGCAGAGCCAGATCTCATCAACATGCCATCATCTGGCACGGTACTGGAAGAGAGGTGCCAGGGAGGATGCTCCAGCCCAGGCACCCAGCAGCTCCTGCCCCATGCAAAAACACAGGTGATGAAAGGAAGCAGCAGCAAGCTGCAAGCCAGAGCCCTGGGAGAATTGCTTTGCAGGGAGAATAAGCAGAAATGGCCCCAGAGGGTGTGTGCAATAGGGTTTATGCCAGTTCAGCACACCACAGTTTCATCCTTTTAGATATTTAGGAGCAATGCTGGTCTCCAGCTCGACATCTTGACAAGGGTCACAGGGTTGAGGCCATACACAGATTAAATCCCACATCTGGCATTTGCTCAGGCCTCTGCTACAAAGGAGATTTATGTTAAGCCCAAAGCTCGTGTGAGAAAGTGAAGCTGAGTGGTTTCCTCCAGGTAGGGCCCAGAGGGTTTCACATTGTGCTCCCCACTTCTTCCCTGCTCAGCACTGGTCCTGCTATTGAAGGTCTTGCTTCCTAAACCTCTGCAGACATGTATTTTCTAAGAAATAATGGAAAGAATATTGTTGGAAGGTACTCAGAAACACTCTAGGCTTTTGGGAAAATTTTGAAAATCAGGTCCTTCCTGGAAAAAAATGTTGAAAACATTGAGAAAAGGCGGAAATATAGTTCTTATTTTTTAATTATTTTGCTAGAAATTTTTCCCTTTTAAAATATGCTTGCCCCTTCCATTTTCAAGGACAGATTTTGGAGAATTTAAGGCTACATGGTTGCTCCTGCCTGATGCAGGGTCAGCCCCATGGTAGTGATATCCTGCTTGTAGTCTTAACAAGCCACCAGCCATACTCTTTTTAACAAGAGTCAACTTTTAGATGCATCATGCCTCCAAGACATTTATTTGTCCATCCAGGTGCAATTCCAAAAGCAGAACAGGGTCAGAGAGATGCTCAGTGATAGATTATTTCCACATCACAACCACTGTGCTCTCTTTCTGGCTAGTTGGGATCTTGCAAGAGGTACATTTTGTGTAGTTTTGGGATATTCTAAGAGCTGAAAGGACAGGAGGAAAATCCTGAAGTCTCTCTGCACTGAGATACTCTGACAGCATAGAGCTGTCTACTCACTTTTGATACTTTTGATACTCACTCTAGGACAATACTGTTTATCTCATCCTACCTTCTGGAGACCATAACAAGGTGGATCAGATTGCTTGGGGCAATTCTGAATATTTCAGAAGATAAAAATCAGCTTCATGAACATGGGGATACTACAGAAGGTACCTTGACTAGCTACATATTGGTAGTGTGGGCAGATGGACTTCATCTTGCTCGTGAATATTCAGATAGAGCCTCGCCTCTGTGATGGAGCTGGGAGGAATAACTGGATGTGACACGCGGCTGATAACGCACAGATGGCACTTAACAAGGTAAATGAGTGAGCTGATGGGCTTCACTGGAGCCTTCAGACAAGGCAGAGATGGAGTTTGCTTAGCCCTGGAGTTTGAGTGACCTGGAGGTTATTCACAGAAGAGCTCTCCCTGCACCTCCTGAAATGACACATCTGGGTTCAGGGCAGCTCTAGCTGCCTATTTCCTCTTTCCAAACCCTCCAAGACTTTTTCACTCTGGCATTGTGGCCCTTCAAAAATATCTTCTCTATTAACATCCCCCAGGAGAGCTGGATAATCATTCACCAAGACTAGTTTCATTTCTGGACTCCTGTCTCTTTGTTCAAGTCCCTCCACAATCTCCTTTCCCTGAGCTCACTTCTCCATGTCATTGAACTTCCCATCCGTACATCCCTTAAGACAGTGGGATAAACAGCCCAGCTTTGTATAATGCCCACATTGAATGTAACAATTACTGACTGGCTGTTTGTCCTCAGATCTCATTTACTAAATTCATTATCTTTTTTTCTTTTGGTGGGCCATTCATTGCCAAGCCTTAAAGGTTTCCGATCTCCTTCTGACTGCTCCCCTGTCCAGCTTCCTGAGACATGGCCCTGCAGAGCTGAGATTTCCAAGGCCTTGGGGGGGGCTGTGGTGCTGCCCTCTGGCTTGCAGCTGTCCAAAGGACATGGACAAAAGGTCACTCAGCTGTAGGACACGGTGAAGCCCTGGTGGCCTGCTGTCACAGATGGGCCTATTGCAGCACCGTTTGGTGATGCCAGCTTCTGCCTTGCATCTCATTGGGGAGCCACGACATCTCCACCCTTGTGTAGGTGGAGTCATGGCAGAACTTGCTTGAGCTGGCTTTGTTTCCATAAGGAAAGACAAAAATACTCTCGCGGTAACAACGGTATCTCTAATGTACCGTGGGGCTCTCTTGGATTCAGGCCCACTGGGAGCAAGGAGAGTTTTCTCACTGGCTCCAGGGATGCAGGATTGGACCCTTAACTATTACTCCAAACAAAACAAGCTGTCCTGATAATTGGGGTAGGTCTGCTCTTGTGCCAAAGAGTTGAAATGTTTATTGTGTAAGGCATCAGAAAAAGGAAAGGAATCTGCTGGGAGCACTTGGATCGTTCCCGTAGAACATGCCCTGAGTCTCTGTTTGAATGCTGGGTCTGTGGCACGGAGACGGGAGCTTGTTTTGATAGTTTCTCTGCATTCAGAGGCATGAACACTTTACAGTTTTCTGTTTAAATGACCCATTTCTGAGAGCGGAAAGCAGCAGCCAATAAGCGCCCGGGCCCCTCCGTGTGTATCCGGAGTTTACAAACCATCCCCACCGATCCGTGGTAGTTAATGGACACTCCTGCTGCTTAGGGGGGCTGGAAAACTGTTCCAGGTGACTACTGGCCTCTGCTAGAGACAAGCCAGTCCCCAGAGGTCTGAGGAGACACATGAGAATGAACTCAGCGTTTCTCCTGAAGCATGACGTTGATTAATGAGGGTGCAGAGCTCTGCTGATGCTGTCAGTGGGGAATAGCTGCATATAAAGGAACAGCACCAGTGTTCACAATGAGCCAGCCCGACTGTCCACGAGAGGCTTTCAGATGTAAAACTGGCAAGCAGCTTGCAGGAGTTTCGAAGCCACACCTCATCTCTGCCTGCTTTTGTCACCTGCTTGCCCATTGTCACCTGGTGTTTTGGCTTCAGCCTCCAGACAGACTCCCTAAGCACAATGCTCCTTGGGGACCAACTTCATTTTGAGCTGGGTATGGCTTCAGACTGAGCAGTGCACTGGCTCTTAGGAATCTGGAGCAGTGCTTCTGCCAGGAAAGCTGATTTTCCTTCTTCTCTTTGTTTTTTAAGCTCCTCCCTGAGCTTCCACAGGTGATGGCTGAGGCTACCAAAGACCATGAGTTGATCTAGTCCATCTTTCTGCATAATACCAACTGCAGGAGCAGAAAGTTGGGCAAGAAGGTAGAGAGGAGGTTGTAGAACTTAATTCTTTTAGGAGTCTAACTGTTCACATCTGTCATCCTAAAGAAATTTAATCATGGCCTGAGGACTTGAGCTCCACCTAAAACCTTGTCCCCATTCAGTGGACAATGATAGGCACATCTGACATGTGGGTCCAGATCACCCTCCTTGGGGGTCTCTGAGCTTGGCATGACAAATGCTCAGCACAGCAGTGGAATTGGATCTGAGGCTGCCTGGATGTGGTCCTTCAGCCTTCCTCACCCTCTCCAGGAGGAGTCTGTGTTCCCACCCACACACCAGCGTGTGATGATCTACCCACCACGCTGTGCTGCTGCTGTGTGAGCCTCCTGCTTTCTTCTTGCTTGCTGGCAGTCCCAGGGAAGACTGGGATTATCTTAAGGTGTATGTCCTCAGACACCAGTTCTGCATGAAATAGTAGTTTGGTGTCTAGGAAGAGCTGGAAAACCCTTCTCTTCCACTATGGCAAGAGAGCAGATTCTTCCAGACCTTTTTCCCTACTCATCCCAGAAGTGCTAAACATTCCTCTTTGGGTGGACTGAGCAGGCAGATCTTCCTAATGACTTTGCCATCCCAGCAGAGTGCAGACATTGAGAGAGTTGTGGGCATCTCAGCATCTTTCTTCCCATGTGCTCTGCATCTGAGACTTTCTGGGAACTCCTTGTGCAAAGCTAAAAACATCTGCAAAAGCAAAGGTTAAGAAAGCTGCTGGGGACTCATGTTACCTCTCTCCCATGAGGACTCTGTGACTTCCATTCACACCATTTCCCGCATAATCAAAAAACAAACCTTGAATGCCCGAGAATGTAACTTTTCTCAGAGGAAGGAGCCACTGGTTGTAAACCCTTTGTAAAACAGCAGGTTTCCTGGTAAAATGCACTGGCTGTTTCCCAAGGGGGGTGATGCTATCTCTACAAACCCAAGCAAGATTCACAGCAGGCAGCTCATGCAAACAAATACCAGGGCAGGAGTGGTTTGTGGTGAGGAGATGTTTGAAGCTGGCTCTGCTTTTGCTTTGGATGGTAGGAGAGAGCTGATCAGCTACACTTTCATCTCCTGCCATCCTCAGTGACTGTCAGGACAGCACTGACTCAGAGATGGCTAAACATTGTTACAGCCAGAAACAAATTGGAAATTAGAAGGAAAACCTGAATGACATTGCAAGAACAGAGATAAGAAGCTCCCAATCAGGCCATCAGACTATGCAAGTGCCACCAGGATGCTCATGGTTTTTCTTTCACAAACATTGCCTTCGCTGGAGGCATCTGGATTAAGCTCCTGGTGCAGGACAAAATGCATGGAGGAGGCAAAATACCAGAGCTTAAAGGATGCTCTTTTAAAAGCTGCATACCCTTTTGTGTGTCTGCCACCGTATGAAGGGTTAGAAAAGAAACAGAAGCCCATGTCTGTCTATTTAACATGGGCCAAGATGCATTTGCATACATGTTTATATCCAATGCACATAAATATACACTCCAGTTTCCATAACCTACTCTCCAATGGTGCAGCTGAAGATGCTGTGTCCCTTTTACCCTCAGTTCAGACAATGCCAGGAGATGCCTGTAGCTTTCTGTGACATGCAGAAGGAGAATGTCTGTTTATTTCTGTGTGAGCAGCGGGTTTCCTCTGGGATGCCTTGATTGATACCCTGCTATTGATTCCAGCAGCAGCTGGGATGGACTCAGGGCACCCAAATACAAAACTGAGGGGGAGCATGTGCACACACCACAGCTGTCCTGCTGCCCCGTCCTGCCTGCAGCCTCCTGACCCTCTCCTATTGACCACAACCCCCAAGCAGGGTGCTGGCAGGGTGGTTGACACCTCCAGGGTTTTTAGCAAACCTCCCTGCCAGCCTTGGCCCTGGAGCTGCAGCCACAGCTGCTCTGAGCCCGCCCAGAGAGGGAATCCCGATGGGCTGGTGGAGCAGCTCCAGGGCACCTCTGGAGCCAGGGGGCTGTGGGTCAGGATGATTTCTGGATATAACACCACTCCTCTCTCTGTCACAGGCTGACACAGTCATAGGGCAGCAGCAAATAGGCAGGGCAGGGAAGAAACTACCACAACTCAAAATGGACGAGTGTAGGATTTTTAGTTAAGGGACATGCAGGAAACTTTGGGTTTTTTAACACTTCTGCCTCTGTTTTTTTCTGTAATATTTTTGATAAAGACTTTGGTGAAACACTAGTCAGGAGAGAGGGGAGAAGCGAGTTTGAATGCTGCCTTCTAGAAATAAACTGGCATAAAGTAATAAACGAGGAAACAAGGCACCCTACAAAAGCAGGTGGGAAAAAATACTGATCATGGAAAAACTTCTGGACAGGTATTTTTAGCTCCCTCTCTCCAAGAGAAGCCAACTGCAGGAGTTTGGAATACAGCTCCCAAATTCTCCTCAGTTTTATAGAAAGGGGAGGTCTCTGCTCCACGTTTCTAACACATGCTCATGACCAAAAGCCAGAGCATTTGTGCCCAGATTTTATTTTCATCACTCCAGTCCCATACCTGCATCAAGGTGTTTCCATTCCTGTGTTCTCCTGGTGCCTTGGAGGTGAAGTATGGCGAAGTTTATGGAGAGCAGGAAACAAATTCCCCCTGGAGTCTGGAAAGACCCTATCATTTAAATTAAATGTTAGCCTTTGAGAAGACAAAAAGAGCACTGTCTCCAACAGAGCTGCCTGGCGACATGGCGAATATTTATTACAGTGCAGGTAGTTTAAGAAAACAGAAGCATTTCACTGGAGATTTGGATCTTCAGCCTAAATAGGAGCTTGGACTGCAAAGGTTCAGTTGCTAATTAAATCTAAGTTGGACACTGTTCCATAGAGGGCAGATTGTAACTATAAGAGGATGTTAATGTGGATTTTAAATATTTATTATAACTGAGGTAGGTTATAAAAACATACATTCTTCCTTTCAACACTCTATAATGTCAGATTTAGAGGTTTGTCTCGGGCTGTGAGTGATTTCCCAGCAGCTGTCAGGGGCTGGAGGGCAATTTATCACCCTCCCAGTGAGAGATCTCTCCGGACAGTGAAAGATTAGCACTCTGATTTATGGCACGCAAGGAAAAAACAACGTTGTTCGAGCGGGTGCCTGGGTGCTGATTTTCACACACCTGTTCCCAGCCCAGCCACACGAGTTGATGATTTTACTTCTCCAGCAGTGCCTGGCAGAGCTGAGAATCCCCCTGGTGCCACTGCAGGGATGCTGGGCTGAGCCCACATGGGCAGCAGGGCTCGGTTCTGAAGGGCTTCATGGAGCCAGGCGTGGTTTGAGGACTGTGGCTCCTGGTGGAGTTGGGATTTTTCTTGGCCGGGGCATTGTTGAGATGAGCCTCATCCAAGTTGGAGCAGTGGGGCAAGACCTGGCAGTGATGCACAATTCTGCAGGAAGGGAAAAGTTTATGGAGGACCAAACAGGGAGTATTTTGTCCCTTGGAAGCCACCTAGGCCCTGGCACTGCCCCTTAAGGGCATTAAGTACCACTCCTAGCAGATAAGTGAAGTGTCTCTTTGCTTCTGAACAGAACAACCCCACAAGGGTTAAATCCCTTTCCTCAGCCCTGCAGGGTAAATCTGCTTTGAACCATGATTTCCATGGCAAAGTGGGAGAGACCACTGGCACTTGCTGCTGAAATGTCCCATCCCATATGTCAGCTGTCAGCTGTGGACACTGCAGACCTCATCTGCCTGAGGTGACCAGAAAAATTACCATGATCTCCATGTCACCTGCACAAGTGGTGGGGAGCAAAAAGGTGAGAGGGATGCCCCAGTGACCACATGGCTGGAGCCTGAAATAAGCCTGGTGTGGAAATGTCCCTGCTTTGTCCATCCTGGAAACAGTGTGGCTATAGGGGTATGGAATGCAAGCCCTGGGGAGAAATGGGTGTGCACCCAAAGGGAGACAAAGGAAGGATGAAGGTGCTTTCACTGAACCCAACAGAACTGGGTCGTAAATTTTGCTCAGCAGAAAATCTGAACAAAATTTTCACAGCATGAAAACTGTGGCTTTGTGGTGAAAAAAGCTTTTAAAACCAGATGAATCCCAAAGTTTTCAGTGAAACAGATGCATACAAAATGCAAGATCAAAATGCAAGACCTCTCCTGCACGTGGTTTCAAATTCACATTTCTCAGATCACACTCTGATGGATCACCTCTCCACAAACCCAGCTTGATCTTGTCATGTAGGACACACCCAACTTCCACATGCCTCAACTTCTGTGCTCCTGACAAACTACAGTTCTCTTGTTGAGGTCCCTAGCCTTGTGAGTCCTGGACCTTGATGCCTGGGTCCAGTCCTGCTTCCTGCCTCCCTCAACGTGGAGTTTATCAATATCTTCACATACTTTGTGTCCCACATCCTGTGACATGGCTACACTTGTGCAGCTCAGTCAATTAGAGGAGACCGTGCCATCATCTGATTAGGTTTGTTACTTAGGAAAGCAGCAGTGGAGACAGGATTGATTCAATAGTCCAAGATGAAGCTTAGTTGAGGAGGGATGCTCAAATAAGGGGCTGTGTGTAAGTGTTAGTGATTGGTTTTAAATCAGTTTTCCTTCGCTCTGGATTTCACGTGGAGGGAGGGCTGGTACTGAAAATCCTCTTGCCAGAGAAAACGTGCTAAAAGGGCAATTTACTCACTCCCTGCATTGCCATCCAGCTCAGCAGGGCTCTGGAGCTGTAGGAGGCCTTCCAGTTAAACACTTAGAGTGGAAAAAACAACTTTCAGGTGTGGTTTATGACGTAACAAAAACAGATCCTGTGGGTCTGCCTGGGGCACAGCCATTGCCAAGAGCCTCAGCAGGGCTGGGGTGGCAGTGCTCTCCTTCCTGGGCAGCCTTTGGGGGAAGGAAAGGTCTGGCATGGTCCAAGATTTTGCAGCTGTTAGTGGGAATGTGTGTTCAGCACACAGAAGGGTTACTCCTTCTGTGGGTTTAGGAGAAAACTCCTTGGGGTTCTCTCCTAAAGAGTGGCAAGAGGGTTTTGGTGTGGGCCCCTCCCAGGATGGGAGGAGGACGCTGTTTCTTGCTGAGATTTGTCTCCACTGGAACCAAAACGACCGGATTAAAAACCTTCATGAAAACATGCATTTAAAGAAGTGAATCTTGCTGAGCAAAATATGACTGAGAAATCCAGGAAACAATCTGATTCCCCTTTCCAGAAATGGCCTGGTCACTAAACCAAAATGATTTTAAATCAAAGCTGCCAAAGAATTCCATTAAACGGGCTGAGCGGGAGAAAAGCAGCTGTGTGCAGCAAATAACTGCATTAGCCACACAACAAAACAAATATAACAAAAGCCCCCAAACAAAATTACATTTCACAATTAGGAAATGAATAACTCTTTAGACAAAAGCAAGGCAATGGAAAAAAAATTAGCATAGACTGACGCTTTTAATTGTCTTTCTTTTAGCTCCTCTGTTCACTGATCCATCGAGCAATGATAAAGGCATTAAATTTGGTGATTATGTTCAGTGTTTCTAATGACAGTGAGCTGCCTGGGACTTGACTGGCAGTGCTCAGGTGTGTGCTGGAGGGAGCTGTGTCTCTGCACTACTCTGCAGTGTGCAATTGGCTGCACAGAGGAGGTGAATTGAGGTAAAGCACCTCAACCACCTCCATCCTTAGCAGCTCTGGCAAGTCTTCCTCCCAAGCTAGGGCAACAACCTGGAGTGGCAGCAGAGAGGAAAACTCTCTCCCAGTTGATTCTGGGTGCATTCATCTCTTGTGGTGGCTGTGATGCCCTGGAGCTGGAAGCCCCTGGCTGTGGGAGCTCAGGGCCAGGCTCTGTCCCAGAGGTGCTGAGCTCTCCTGGGCTGGGCTGTCTCATGCACAGCAAGGACGCTCCAGCATCACAATCATGATCCCCCTCTTTATTTGTTCTCTTGTCTGTGAGAACACATTCCCCCAAAGCACATCCCCAGCTCCTGTTAGCTTGGGCTTGCTTCTGATTCTGATCAAGTTGGTACTTATGGCTTTGATTGAAGCAGGCATGTGATCTGATTATCCATATGTCCACCGGGGTGCCTGTCACAGCTTGCCTAGCACATGGCAGTGCTTATAATATCATTAACAATGTCTGAATAACAACTGTTAGTTAGAGTCAGCCTTTATTATCGCATGGGGCTTCACTGGGTTTCCTTTGATTATTATTTTTTTCCATCTTGTTGTGAGTGCCTCCCAGTCCTGCAGTAATGAAGGGCCTGCAAAGGGATGCAGCAACACCTTCCAAAGATGCTCGTGGTGGCCTCGGTGCAGGTGGGAGGGGGAATGTTTTGGAATGTTTTGGGATGTTTTAAACAACTGCTCTTGTCCAGGGCATGCCTGAGTTCTGTGACCCAGGTCCTTGGCATCACCACTCCTTCCAGATGAGGTTAATGCAGAGCAAGGCCTGGTGACCAAAAAGGGACTGGAACTCCTCCCTGATTGAATTTAAATCTTTACCACCCTGCTGTCCTGCCAGAGAGAGGAACTTCTCTCTGCCTCTTTGCGAGGTGCTCAAGTCCTGGCATGAGCTTTAAGTCCCCTGCCAAAGTCTCTGCCTCTGAGGGAATGATGGGGATGCTGCAGCCCATGGGGACATCACATGCAGCATCAGAGCCAACACCAACTCCTCCTGAGTCCAGTGGTCATAACCATTGCTCTGCACAGGGTTTTCCTTCACTTCTCTCCAAGCTTTAGCAAGTGCCTGAGCTCTCATTACCATCCTCAGGTCAGGAAAGGACACTGCCAGCCCTGGGAATGTCCAGAGCATCAGGGGAAGGGGAGCAAGGTTTGCCCTGCATCAATGACATGAGTTTTATGCCTCTTCCCTTTCAAGTGTGTGCTCTGTGATGTATTGACCCGCTGTGTTTTTTCAGTTGTGTTGTGGTTTGGAGAAAAACAGCTTTGCTCCTATGAGAGAGGCAGCTCTGAGCTGGGTCAGCCTGGGCAGGGGGAGCTCATAAAACTGCTGTGAGCCACGATAGGTGAAGGGGAGGAAGAAATTCTCCATGGTGTAGGACGGTGGAGCTGCCAGCTTGAACAGGCAAAAGTCACAAAGCAGAGCATGGCCTGGTTTAAAGCCCCTTCTCTCTCTGCAGTGCTTCCCAAGGGCTGGGTTTGCCCCAGTCCTGGGCTGGAGGAGAGGCAGGACAGAGGCTGACATGAATATCCTCACTGAAACACTGCCTGCACTGGCCCTACACTGGGCAACTCCTCTGTTTCCTGAAAAGGCTATTTTCACATGGGTGCTGTGATGGGAGGGGATGTATTCTCATCCTCACACATGTTCTCTGCCCTGCAGTTGTCTGCTCAAAGATAGGGGCTGCCAGACATCAGCTGAGTCGCCCAGTGCACTTTGCTGTCCCCTTTCCCTGTGAGAAGCCCTATGAATTCAGCCCATGCAGCCTCAGCACCTGCATTCCTCCTCCAGCTGCCCTGGCACAGAGCATTTCCCTTCCCAAGCTGGCCTTGCTGGGTTCAGATGGAGCCAGGACAGTGTGACGCAGTCTATCCATCACCACCCTGTTCAGGAGCATCCTTGGCTTCCCACCCAGGATGGAGAGACTGACCCACCCACAGCCCTGAGAAGGTTTCAAGTGCTTTTTACCCAAATTTTCTGCCCTTCTTCTCCTGTTGTGCTGCTCTCTTGTAGATCAATCTTCCCAAACTCTCCTTGCAGCTACTTAATTTTGACATAAGCTTTTGAGAGAAAGGGCAGTGGTGGGAGTAAAGCTGGAAATGTGAGACCAGAGGGTCGAGAGAGCTGGAGCCACAGGCCCAGGCCCAGAGAACGTGACCACACAGAGATTTGCACATGCATGCCCTGACTGCAGCCATCCAGGGCTCTCCAGCGAGCAGAATGTGCTGTGTGCTTAACTAATGAATTAAACAACTATAATTAATTCTATTTATAAGACGCCTCTAGGTGTATTTACAACGGGAACAATAAAAACAATAACGCATTACACGATGCCAAGCAGCATTAGTTAATGCAAAGGAGAACACAGAGCAGCCAAACCCCAGCCCTGGCTGCCCTGTGCCTCCAGCCTGGCTAAGCAGCACTGCCTGGGCCCCTTCTCAGTTTTGTTTTGCTCCCCTCAGCTCTGGTTTCAAGCACTCATTGGCTTTTCAGCAATGTGCTTTCTGTTTTTTTCTGTCAGAGAGGTAACTTAAATCAAATAATCTTCAGTTTAAAGTGGGTCTTTCCATCTTGTCCCATCCACACTTCATTGGACCAGTGTGTCCATCTCAGAGAGCGAAATTTTCCACCTGTTTGTGCCCAACCCCAACCAATGTCCCAAAGGTGCCAGGAAAACCTAAAAAAGTGGGGCTGGAGTTGCCAGAGGGCAGCAGGGCTGGGCAGGCATCACAGCAAACCCTGCACCATCACCAGCCCACAGTGCAGGGACGTGCCCTCAGCCAGGGATGGAGATGCAGAGGAGCACTGAGGGAGGGAGGCAGGGACAGCTGTCTCTTGGGAGAGACCTCACAGGCCACCAGAGTTTGCAGCAGGGATTTCCTCACGTTCAATTTTACCACCACATTCTCCTTCTGGTGGGAGTTTGAGCTGGTGGCTGTTGTTATCTTGGGTTTGATCACTTGATGGCAAGGTTGGGGTGAAATATTCCTCCTGGCCCTGCACACTGACTCTCCAGGCAGGAGCACATGTCCAAACCTTCTGATGGCTGTTAGACTTGGTTAAACCAATACTCTTTTTATTATTTTTCTGGCAATAAACATATGGGCTGGAACTCTTTTTGTCAGCACTCCAAAAAGGATTTAACACCTTCCCTGCAGAGGACAGCCTACTGATTACCTGCTGCTCTGCTGGGATGTCTGCAGCCTGCCTTCCCTAACTCCAAACTCATTTACAAATCCAGCATGCCTGATTTCTGAGGGAGCTGCAGCATCTTCCTTAGAGCAGGCACGCAGTGGTCTGTACTCCAGGAGAAGATGCACAGAGTCAGAGTTTGAGCTTAGAAGTTGCTCACTCCCCACTTGCTTTAGCAGCTGGGGAAGGGACTTGGGTGCAGCAGAGGGTCTGTTCCTTCCCAGGGGGCCCTGCAGGATCTTCTGTGGGTGATGTGAGGGATTGTGAGTGTGACCAGGGAGGGTTTGATTGTTAAAATCCACCTTCATGCAGTTTTGGGATTCCCCAGGCTATTCACATGATGTTTTCCTTTCCTTCAGTTTCTGGGGCTGCCAGTTACTGATCTGTTGAATGATGGAGATGAGCCATTAATGTTTAGAAACTCTAAAGACATGCTGTTCTACTTTGAGCTGTAGGGTGTGATAGCTGCCTGCAGTGGTGCTCCTGAGAGCAAATCTCCCCTCTGAGATGTGCACCATGGAGAGCTGAGCTCAGCTCTGCACTGGCTCTCACTTGCCCCGTGTTGTATGGACTGAGCTGATACCCAAGACATTTTGAGGGGCCAAGGCTGCAATATGCCAAGACAAATCCTCAACCCATCCCCATGCTCTGATTCCCTCTGGTCACCACCAGTGCCAATGGGATGGTCTCCCCTGCAAGCAGACCCTCCCCAAAGTCTGTGAGCTCCCCACCACCCTCCTCTGCAACCCCTCTGCAAGGGGAGGCTGTGCAAAATCCCATCCCTGCTTTCTTTGGCAGGGATTTCCTTGAGCCTTTCAGTTTTGATAGCTCCTCCTGGCACATGGCCAGCCAGTTCCATGCTCCTTTTTGCTCATCAATCTTTTCACCAAAACATGGTGATATACACTGTGATATACACTGAGAAGCATCCCCACGGGCTCCCAAGACAGCAGACAAATTACCAGATTATTTGTGAATTTTAGCCACCCGATGGGAATTCAATGCTTCAACTGTAAACGTGAAATCAGCTACTTCCTACAACTTCAAAACAGGGAGCTGTTAACAAGTCAGGTAAATTAAACAGCAGACTCTTTGCACTAACAGGCAGAGCTGTCAGGAGAAGACAGATGCCTGCAATCAGCATGGAGCTCAGCCTGGCTCCCCACCCCTGGCTTGAGAAAGAAAGCACTGACTTATTCTGGAGCAGCTGAAGAGTTCCTCCAGGAGCAGATCTCCCCCTACCTTTGCTGCCCTTCACTGGGATGCTCTTGCACAAACCCAGACTGGGCAGTGGTACCAACTCATGGTGGGCACCTCACTCCAGCATCCTGCTCCTTTATGCTGCTGGCCCCTGAAAACCCTTCAAAACCAAGCATGCAAGAGCTGTGTGGGGAAATACATCCAGAAATTGTGCTGTGAGCACAAAATGTCTTTAAAACCTCACCTTGCCAGAGATCAGATAGAGGAGGAACAGTGCTCAACTGGGGATCAAGCTGAAGGTATCACTCAGCGGAACAAAGCCACTTTCCCTGCAAAAAGCCATCAAAAGCAGGGGTACAGGGGCTCATCCTCTCCTGCTGCACAGGGATCTGCTAAGCCAGAGTGTAACTCTGAGTGCTCCCACGCAGAGAAACTCTTGACAAGGGGAAAATGCAGCTACACTCGAATTTGTTAGGTAAATTTATTGTGGATAATTTAAATACACTACAGAACTTAGTGTGCCGTATGCACCCTTTGATAGGGCTCCACAGTGCTGTAATCAACTGGTGCTGACAATGGGAAATGCAGATTTATTAATTCTCATTTATATATTGGCTTAAATACCTTAGAGTTAAATAAGCAGATTTTTTTTTCTAATTCCCCCTTCTTACTGCATGGGAGATCAGGTTAAATTTATTAACAATTGTCACTGGCATGAACTAATTTATATAGCACTCTTTTGAAATGTGAAAAGTACTCACAAAAAGTAGTATTTTGGGGGATGAAACTAAAAGGCATCTGAAAGGGTGTGAGATTCCTTTTTTCCTTGTCTTACCTCTTGGAACCAAGTTGGTAAAGAGAAGCATATGCCATCCTTGCACCTCCCTTGGAAGATTCTTTGACGGCTTGTTTAAAATATTTATGTGGGTACAGAAGGAATTACTCTCAGCTTTGTGTCTGCAAACAATTCCCAGCAGTATACTGCAGGAGGCTTTCAAGGTTTGGGCCTTTTTTAAAGTAGTTAGGAACCCTTTGCATAAATGTCATCTGATTTTATTGTTTTGACACTTCTGCAATGATAAATATTGTTACTGAAAGTCAGCAAAACAGATGGATGGCTGCCTTGGCGGATTTTGTGAAATCTCATGCTAATTAAGGGACTGTCAGGCAAAAAAAAAAAAAAAAAGAAAAAAGAATTGAGCTTGAGATACTGCATTGCTTGTCTGACTTGACACACAGGGAAAAGTGCTGCTGGGGAGGTGCTGCTGGGGCTGGAGGAGCGTGTGCCTTGACAGGCTCTCACCTCCTGCCCTCCTGCTCTCTACTCAGAAACCTCACAAGCTTTTGGAATAATGTTGTCTTTCTCTGAGCTTTAAAAAGAGTGGATGATCTCAAAAGGTGTTTAGAACTCAGTGATGAAACAGGAGGATGGTAAAACACTCCGTGTGCATCTTCCTTGGCCGTGCCCATCACCTACAGTGTCAGGGCTTTTGTGGACCTGGGGATGAAAAAGCATCTGGAGATCCCTCCTTGTCTGAGAGAACAGGCACAGGAGAGGTCCCAGCAGTGGATGGGGGGGAAGGATGCAGCACCTGGTTGTCTTTAACTGAAATAGCCACAACACCAGTAAAAAGTTACAGGCTGGCACAAAATTGATTGGTTCTAGGAGGTAAAGATTGAAAAACACCGGTGGACTCAAAGGGCCGGTGGGAATGAGCAGGACCTGCCCAGGGTTTTGTTTACAGTTCCAGGTTCCCACCATTAAGCAGAAGAGCTGACAGGGTTGTTTTCCTTCCAGCAGCTTGAACTCATCTGTTTGTCTTCATCTCTATTTGCAAACAGCAGCCCAGGGCCAGCTTTGCTTTCACTTTATCCTTGGCGGCAGAGCGAGCTGCAGAAACTGGAGCTGCAGCCCATCCACAGCATGAGGGATGGGAAACAGCTGAGTAGGGAGAGCCCTGATTCCCTGAGGAGCCCAGGTTAAACAAGCCTAGTGTGGGACCCACAGGCATTCACAAGCCTCCCTGCCAGCTTGGGAAAAGAGTTGAAACAGGGCCAAAAATGTTCCGTCACTATGGGCTCCACACTTTGCCAGCCTTCTTCAGGTGAAGGGGAAAAAGGATCCTGATTACATCCTTGAGAATCCTGATTATCCTTGATTGGCATCCTTGATGATGTTCTAAACACATTTTTTTTTCCTGAGACACCTAAGCTATGCAGTGTGGAACATTGTGCCATGGACCAGTTGCTGGTCTGGGATCAAGGAGTAGCTGAGTTACAGCACCAGGTCTGTCACTGCTCAGTGACTTTGTTAGAGATAGTTCATCAAGGATATTAATGTTCTTTTTCATTGTTGTAGCCTTCAGCTGGTTTCTCCCACAGCAACTTTATATCCATCACCAGGGCAAGCAGTGCTGACAATAAAAATCCAACCTTCCCCAAAGGGAAGGGACCGTTCATCACCAGGTGCCACTGCTGGTCTGGGGACATGGGTGGCTGCAAGCAGGTCATGGTTGATCTCTCTCATTCCTCCCAAAATATTGCTGAGGAGGTTTTAAAAAGAGCAGTCACAGGCCTGGATTTGTCTCACCACTCTCAAAGGCTGGAGAGCTTTGGTGGGAGTCTCGGTCCTCTGAGTGACTTTTTCCAACCAGGGCAGTGAGTGGAGAGTTCAGGGAGCAATTTCTCCAGTCCAGGAGGGAATTGCTCACCAGGATGTCCCTGCACAGGTCCCAGCCTGCTGTCCCATGGTGAAGAAACCCCACCACACTCCCCACAGTGGCAGAATCCACTCCCCCACCCCATCTTCTCCAGCAGCAGGACCTCTCCTTTCCACATCCAGAAGCGCCAGCTATTTCTCTGCTTTTGTGGGTTGTCCCAGACAACCCCCTACTTTACTTCTTCAAAATATCCAACTCTAAAAAGACCTTCCCATTGACATCCACGCTCCCTGCTCCTGTACATGGTTAGAATCCTGCAACTGTTTGCTTAGCAGCATCACCCAAAAACCAAACACAGCACCAAGAAAAGAAACCCCAACCATTGCCCCTTCATTTGTGTGTAAACATCTTCCAACCCTCCCAATCTCCAAAGTACTTGGCTTTGTAAGCTTGGCCAGATATTCCTTGGCTTCCATACTGATCCTGTTGTTGCATTTTAGGCTTCCTTTTAATTTAAAAAATCTCAATGATATTTTGCCTTTTTTTTTTCTTTCATTTCCCAGGTTGCTAATATTCCTTTCAATGGGCCTTGATTAATGGCTGAAAGCTCAGGAATATTCCTGGTATTCACTTAGCCAGAGCAATTACACTGCAAAAAGCAGCATGAGGACCCTGGGTTGACATGCAAATAGCCATGTTACACAATTAGTTGATGCACAATTAATTGGAATAATGACAAATATAGTCAAATAAGGCTGGATTTAGGCTGTGTAAATCTGAGGCATACCTTAGGGTTATACAATTAAGAGACATAAGGAGACAACAGCAGAATTCTTCAAGGACAAAAAGCCTATTCATGAGAAAAATTATTTTCTCTTTAGATCCAACCTGGGAAAAACTGGCAAAACAAAAGGCAAAGTGACCTGAATGTGACAAAAATTAGATGGGCACATGTCCCTTACCCGTGTGGGCTTGCACTGAGAATTACCAGCACCATTCAGGGCTGCTTCCAGGAGGGACCTGCACAGGGCTCCTCCACCCCAGTCTCAAAGGCTTGGAAAAGGCCAATCACCCCCAAACCTGCCCAAGCCTCACTGGACACCTTTGCTTCTGCTTCTCATCATTTTTTATAACCCAAGAACCACCAAACTTTCTTGGAAGAAGAAGGAAAAAAAAAAAATCGCACTAACATCTTGCACAGCATTGCCACAATGGTCTCCACTACGACCCACTAAAAAGGAGGATAAACTTTGAATGTTCATCTGTCAATTTTATTTCCATCCCATCTGTTTCTCGCTGGTTTGCAAGCAAATGGGGAGAGAAGGTGGGATGCGGACACCTTTGTTTCTGCAGCTGCTTCAGAACTTGTCTTCCTGTGGTCCAGGCTGATAGTGGTCTGTGATCCACACAATGACCAAACCTGCACAGCCCCATGGTAACAAAATAATCACCCAGCAGGCAGGGAGCACTGAGGGCTTCCTGCAGCTGAAGAACCGGGACAGCTCATCCCTGGAATGTGCCAAGGACAATCGTGCCTCAGGGTCCTCACAACATTCATTTTATTTTATTACTGCTTTATTTTCCTGTCCTTTAGAAAACTGCCACATTAACCCCCAGATCTTAGATATTGAGCCTAGCTGGTGTTAGAAGTTTAATTACTCTTACTGTTAATTATGATGCTTGCAGAGAGCGTTTGCCATCCAGGCCTGGCGAGCTTTGACTCTCTGCACAGTTTTAATGGTGGGATGTGTTTTGGGGGTAGTTTTATGTCCTCTGATGATAGAAACCCCTGATGGATTCTGGATGTGGAGACAGGTCTGAGAGCATCCCAGGATGGCCCCAAGCAAGGGCTTTCAGATGTGCAAGTAAGACAAGATGTCCTGGAGGGAGTTGTCCTGATCCAGTCTGCACTTGTTTTCCTCTTCCCTGTACCTTGGTCTATGGGTCTGAATGACCACTTCAGTTTTCTTCCTGGTCTCTTTTATTCCTGCTGCTCTTGCTCATCTTCCCAAACACTTCTGTTCTCTGAGTGTGAGTTCTCAGTGGATGGGCTTGCAGACTGGTCCTCAACATAGCTGAAGCAAATTCAAGAATTGACTTGATTTACAGTCATTTCCTGCATGTTTCACCAGCTTGTGATATTCTGTATATTTTCCAGGCTTTAGATATCCACTTCTTCTCCTGTCTTGATCAGTAGCCTTACTCCATTGGTTGAAGAGGGAATTAATCAAACCCTATAAAATATTCTCCACACTCAGTTCTCTTACTGGGGTTCTGTTGAGAAATAAATGATGCTTTAGGACTTAAATCAATGTTTCTTGAGCCAATACCCTTCATGTGATTTCAGTGGGGTTTGGATCAGCTCTTCAGCATACACATTGTTACAGTAAGTGTTCTTTATCTAGAGAAGATATTTAGCCTTGAAAAACGATCAGGAACATTTTAAGCAGCCAAAGACAAATTCTGCTTGATCACACATACAATAATGATTGATGGTAATGGAAAAAAACAAATGCTATCATGATGATTTACTCGCCTGTCAAAAAAAATTAGTCATCCTAGAATTATGCCAAGCTCATGTGTGTGTGGGGATATGTGCACAAACACACGTGTGCAGCTACAGGCCAGGTTTCATCTGTGACAGCAGCACGTGCACATGCTCTGGGGCTGGGCAACACTGACAAAAGAGTCTTTTGCACAGTAGGAAACATAATTCACCAGGGTGGCAGCAGTGCTTTGCTGAGGGATGATGAGAGGAAGCATCTAATTACCAACGTGTGCCACGCCAGCCATCGCTGTATGTAGGAAAAGACACAGAACACGTGTGCTGGGGCCTCACTCCACACTGCAAGCCAAACCAATCTGGTTTTAAGCATGGACAGTTTGAGCATATTTCATACTAGAGATTTTTGGTGATATGGAATGGAGGTGATTTTGCAGGACCCCAGTGTCATGTATATACTGTCACATATTTGAAATAGATGGGCCGTGTATTTCATACAGTATTTCTTTTTTGCCAGCTGGGTGGTGGGGGTTGCTGCTATCAGACATTTGGGTTCCTTGCTGCTGATCAGGGAGGAGGGGTCTTTGTGGGGTTTTATTTGTCAGGGTTTTCTCCTCCCTCAGCACAATTTCAAGTAGTTTCATGTCATTAATACTGCTCATGAACCTCCCCTCACATCTGAAACCAGCACGAGGGCACAAGAGTGGACGAGACCATCCCAAGATCTCTGTTTCTTTACATAAATCAAATTCTTTTACAATCCTTCAACATAACACATTAAAACATGCCTGTCTCACCCCTCTCTCCCAGCAGCTCTCCTGGATTGCCTGCGAGAGGAGTGGAGACCCCTGGGAATTGTTTAGCAGCGATTCACTGGGTCAGTGTATTAGAACAGACTCAAGTCTATCAGCCAGATGGTGACTTCAGAAAAAAATTGACACACCATTTCAAACTGATTTCACGCAAACCCTCCTGAGGGGAGCCAGTGGGAATCCAGCAATCAGATCTGTTGTGAATAAATATTACAAAATTGTCAATTACAAAAGGGATGTTTAAAATGTTTGACTGATTTAGAATATATTTATTCCTTGCCTTATGCTTTGATGAGGGATCTTTCAATATCACTGACTTATATTGCTTCCCTTGGCCAGAGAAATCTCAGATTTTAATTTTTTTATTGAAAGAAGTTACTGTGCTGCCTTTCCAGGCTTTTATGGTAAGCAGGCATCTGAGATAAAAGCTAAGCCAGGTACAATTTGGAGCATGATATCTTCTACAGATAGTGGCTTAAAAGTGGGCATTGGACTTAATAAGGCAATCAGGTCTGAACATTTTCAAAGCCACACAGGACCAAGATCTCTCACAAGTAAATTTAATCAATGTACATGCAAATGCCTGCTTTTGCAGGCAGGAGAAGTTGCAATATTCTTCCAAGCACCAGCATGCTCATCAAGTTATGTATTCAGCTGAAAAAGTTATTTGCCTTGTGTTGAAACTCACAGTGGAGGCAATTTTTGTGCTTCTGCTCCCCATGTGACTGCTCTTGATCCATCACTTTCTCTGGCCTTGTTTCTTTGTCTCAAACTGCACATCCAGTCTGGCCATCCCCACCTTGGCAGGGCTCACTGAGCCTTCCCCATCCTTGGCCCCCCTCTCCCTCCACCAGAGCACACCAGTGCTGCCTTTGGGCCACCTGAGGCCATTCCATAACACTTCAGCTTCCCCATAGCAGATACTTCCATTTCCAAGGGATCTTTGATTTTACCAGCACTACTGGACCACTCTCTGCTTCCCTCTGATGGAGACCTGATCCCTGATGTGGGCAGTGCTCACTATTTTATTTTTTTTTCCTCCTGTCTCTGAGGTGGTTTCATTTATTGTCCCAGGGTGGTATCACCAGTTGTCTCTCTCTCTTTAGATCTTCATATATTAAATAGTAAAGCTCACCTCTAAGTGAAACTCTTGTTCCCACAGGTCTTCTAGCTGGTCTGTGCAGGTCAATCTTACCTGTCCTTCACTCCCACCAGATGGAGATACGATCACTAGAAAGGACAATGAGGCATAAATCAAAGTTATTCCACACACAGAATTTCAAAAGGTTTCTAAGGATGAAAATGAAATTTATAAAGCTTCATTAGTGTAGTATTATCTAATTGTATCCAGATTGTAGTAAATTTATAGATTTATGGAAATTAATATACTAAGTTTTCATCCTGGATTTGTCTCAATTTCTCAGGGATTACAGCACTTTCTAGTAGTCCTAAAATTTCTTCAGTAAACAGATAAATCTCTCCTCTAAATCCAAATTCCAGATCTAAATCTAAATCCAGATTCCAGGCCTTGTTTCTCCAGATTATATCCACAATTCAGCCATCAGCCTGAACCTGATCTAGGCCTGGAAGAATCTTTCTTAGCAAATATTTGTCCACCTTTTTAGAGACTTGCTTTGCCTGACTCAGAGGCACTCTGGATGTGAGCAGTGATGTGTGGTATTTGTATTGCCTTTCCCTGTGCCCTTGCTCCCTGGGCAATGGTCATAGGCAGCTCCAAAGAGGAAAGAGCCATAAAAGCTGATGTCTCTGCCCAGAAGTGATGAAAGATGATCTCACATCTGGGTGACACCTGTGGTCTCTGTCCCTCTTGCTCTGAATACCTGCTGTTTATCTGCTGTCCTGCCTCCTGCTGGAGTGATCCATGCTACTGGGGTCATGAAAAACCCTCCCTGAACCCCCTCCTGCCTTGGGCTCACATCACCCTCCCCAGTGTGGTTGCAATCCAGTGCTCTCCTCACTTCCCCTCCCCAGCCCAGAGACAGCATCACTGACCCACCAGTACCCCCAGCCCTGGCTTTGCCTCTCCTGGAAATTGTGTCTAGCTGTCCCTTCAGCAAGGCTGGGACAATCTCATGCCTTGCAGTGGCAATGCCGTGGAGTGGCAGCCCCAGGAAGCTGAGATGGGTCCCAAGTCCCTCTGGCACTGGGTGACATCTCCTTCCCACTCCCTCCTCAGTTCTTTGTCCCTGTGGTCCCCCTAGCACCTGCCACTGATGGTCCCTTAGGATACAGGAACAAACCAAAGACAGAAGTGCACACAATCCACATGGCTGTGAGCAGAGTTGCCTTGCTGAGGTCTGAGACTCCTCCAGAGTGTCCTGGCCACTGTGTCCCTGCATTCCCTTTGTCCCTTAACACCCTTCCCGGGTGCTGGAGAAACCCTTCTGTGGCACCACAACTCTGACATCAATCTCCTGCAGAACTGCCCCTTGCCAGGCCTCTGGGTGGTTTCCCAAACTCCAAGTCCCTCTGTGGCCCTGTAGCTCTGTCCCACACCCTGCTGCCATCCCAGCACTTCAGTCAGCATCCAAGCTACCAGCCTGGGAAACTGGGGGGAACCTCTGCAAACAGAGACCCGGGCAGGGCAGATAGAGTTGCACGGTCATTATTTCCAGGAGCCTCTTGATCACTGGTATGAAAGGCAACAAAGGTCATCCTGAACTTTAAACTCAACACCATTTCCCATCCCCCCAGCAAAGCACTTTCCACCCAGGCAGTAAATCTCTCCATGATGAGGGAGAGAGCTCCATTTCCAAAGAGCAGGTCCTTCCCAGACGCCGACTTCAGCAGCTGAGCCTGTGCTCATCCGAGGGAGAGACACAAAGGTTTGGTTCTGAAACTTCTAGCTCAGCCTCTGCCTCCCTTTTCTACACCCCCACAAGGTGTTTGGGAGACCTGGTCTTGCACTGGGCTGTCCCTGCAGCACAGCAGGGCTTGGGAATGGGGCCAACATGCTTGGATGGGGTGTGCTAGGGACACCCAGACAGAAAAAAACTCAAGAATCTGGGTCTGCCTGCCACCTCAAAAGCAGGGAGATGTGGATGTGGCATCAGTTTTATCCACCTCCAGGCTCAAGGGAATTTTCTATCCCAGGGAGCACTTAAGGCTTGCTGGGGCTTCGGTGTTCCCAAAACACTGTCATGCTGTCAAAAAAGTATCTCACCCTGTGGTGACATTTGTACAATAACTACTCATTGCACACCAAGAGGTACCATTTGTAACAAAGAAAAACACCCAGAGAACAAGAAAATAGGTCCTGGCTCCAGAAACAATTCCGCACAAAACATTCAGATTTGAGTCAATTTTATTAAGAATTTTTAATAAAATTGCTCAGAAATTTCCCTCTGAATGGCAATCAGAAACTCCTTCTGTCAGCCACTGAAACTGCCTCACACCCTCTTAGGTCGTCTCTGAGGTTCCACACTCTTCCATGCTCTCGCTATTTTTTTTTTCCTTCCTTCCCTATAATAAGATTTATTATTGGGTTATTCTTCATGGTATATTAGCCCTTAGCCAGACTCAGTGCTGACAGAAATGTTAGTCATTTGGGCTCTGCTTAACCTGCTAAGAAGAACTGAATTTACAGAATGGGACGAGGCTTTTTATGATTTCATTCCAGAGCCAAATCAGATAAGAATAATTATCCTCTCCTGGGATATTAGGCAGCACCTCCCCAGGACCGGCAGCTGACAGCTGTTTTATTGGTTGAGTCACTTGGGTCTGGAGTCGAGGATTAATTGTTCATGTGTCCGGGTGGTTCCAGGAACAACAGTGAAAGGTTCTTTCTGGAGATGGGAGATAATTTATTTTCAATTGTTTTCATGCACATGATTTCAGTGGACAAGGTGAATTAAAAATAAAATCGCATAAATAACCCTGCTCCCACCACTCTCTGCATTCGTTGTTAAACACTGGCTTGTGCATTTCTGATCTAGGGGTGTTTAGCAGAAAAAAAATGTAGCATTAGAGGAGATGCAGTCCTTCCAAAGCAAGTTCAAGTCCACTTTGTCACCAAATGTCCTCTGTGACTAACCCACAAAGGCAGTGCCCGATGCCCACCCCTGCCCTTCCTTGGCACCCACCCCCAAATGCTTTTATTCAGAATTAATTTACTCCTGCCTATCACCTGCTTGAGATTATTCTAATGATAATGGCCTCGATCCAAAGCAAATTAAAAACCAGTGGTGAGGCTTTCCCTGAGTGGAGCAGCCTCGCACTCGGCTGAGCGCGGCTTTGCTGCAGCCACCGCCTCTCGCGGGTGGCAGGGGCTGGCTGTCCCCTGGCTGGGACACACGCTGTGCCTCTGTGACAGGCAGAAGGGGCCCAGGAGCAGGCAGGGAAGGCAGTTGCCTGGAGCAGCAGGGGCTCAGGCAGCTCAACACCCACTGCCCAGCTTGTCTGCATGGCTCTGCCAGCGCTGGGGAAGCCAGGGAGCGTTCCTCACCCGCCCTTCCCTGGGATGCAAGTGGAATAAAAGTCCCCCATTCTCCAAGGGTGTGCTGTCAGCTTTCTGCTCAACATCTCCTCTCCTCCAGCTCGTGGAAGCTGCCTGTCCACAAGTTGTGTTTTGCCTGTGTGCTGAGGAGGGGTAGCAGCTCCAAGGGGGTTTTTGCTCTGGGGTTTGCAGTTTGAGTGGAAAGGGGCAAGTCCCCAGGTCCTCTTGCAGAGCTCACATCGGTGCTCCCATGGTTCAGCTCATGCTGCAGTCACTGTGCCTCAAAACAGGGAAGGTGTTCTGGCAGAAACAGCCTAGATGTGTGGGGGAAGAAATTTATAATAGCTGCTTCCCACTCTTCCTCCTCTTGACATCTTCATGTTGCGTCCATATCTGTGGTACAATTGCTTTGGATTGCAAAGGAGAGTTTTAAGTTCCTCTCAAGAAGAGGAAAAGGAAAGAGTCAGGGCAAACCATCCCTGGTACTGGCTGAATGAGCAGGGGTCTTATGGCTTTGGAGCAGGATGGGTCCCTGCAGTGCTGCACCTCAATCCCAGGGAGCAGAGCCCTCCAACAGATAGAGGACACGAGGTCTTTGTGTGCATGGAAGAGATGTTGGACAGCTTTCAGGCTTGGCACAAAGTGAGCAAAAGTCTCACTGAAGCCAACAAGCATCTTTGCCCACTTCTGCCAGGGCTAACTTTGTCCCTGAGGCCATTACCCGGGGGCTTTCAGGCGCTTCGGGTGCACATTGCTGATCTGTCAGATGAGGAAGTTATGAGGAAGCAATGGAGTGTCACGAAGGGATTGAAGAGAATTGATACGTGAGCCTGGATAATTATGAGGTTGCCAGTCCAGTGTCATTTCACGGCTGGGCTGGCTCTTTGTGGTGTATGATACCCATCAATGCAAAAATGGAAATGAAGATAAATGGGGCAATGGCAGCAGCAGTTAGATCTGTCTTGCAAGCTGACTGCAGAAGTTCCCTGTTGGTTTGGGAACAGCACCCTCCCTCAGCAGCAAGAGGTGGATTTGGAAAGTGGGACTTGCCACAACCAGCTATGTGATCCAGGACAAGCCACTGAGTACTACCAGGTCACCAGGCTGGGCAATTTTAAGAAAGTAGTTGGCCAATCTGTACCTTTTCAGGGTTAAATTGTCTCTCTGCTGTGTCTGCTTTGCCTGTTAAGGTGAACATCACAGGCAAGGTTGAAGTAGGACAGTGATGCAGCTGGGCTAGAAGGACATTGGGGAGTGACAAAGCCATGGGGTGAAAATTTTATGTTAGATAAGAAATAACAGGAACTAAGACAGAGGGTCTTAAAAGATGTCCATGCAATAGAAAAATGTAGGACAAGCAAAGGTTTAACTTCAGAAGAAGAGAAGAAAAAATTGTTTCCATGCAGGATAGAGCTGCCTGTGATGTACCTGATCAGAATCCCAGTAGGCAGGACACTGAGGCTCAGCTGGGCAGTGTGACTTTCTCAAGGTCACATCAGGATTTTCCTCCTTGGGAGGGAAGTGTGGACTGTGAGAAAATGGAAACTTGTGATTTGCACTAACACGTGTTGCATCATCCTGAAGCTGACCTAGACTCACTCAATCTGACCCCACAGTAGTTACAGAAAGAAATCCCTGAAAAGCCAGAGATGCAATATTTTAGAAGAGACAGGATGATTCCTACAGAAAGAAGTTTGTAGGAATTACAAGAAGAGGAGGAACAGCAGAAGATGCTGGACATTAAAAAAAATTACATTGGCTATAAATGGATTTAGTTATGGAAATTTTTGTTCCGTGTAGCAGCTACTCATAGCCTGACTCTGTCTACAGAGAGGTGCCAGAAACCCCAAGGCAGTGGTGGAGAGTGGAGAGGAGGAAGCTTTCAGGATGGTTTTGAGAAACCAAGTGTTTTGATTGTGATCCCCAGCCCTCTGCAATGAAGAGCGATGCCAAACAGATGATGACATGATTTATTTGCAGAAGGTGCTGCCCTCACCATGCATGAGATGTCCAGGAAATAAAGGCTCTCAGACCTCAATTAGCAATGAGATTCCAGTGATAACGAAGCACTGATTGCTGCCTGGGATGGAGGAGAGTGAGACCTGATTAGGGGAGTAGTGGAGGGTGTCTCTGTAAACATGGCCAAATCCAGGGCTGAAGTGCTGGGCTGACATTACCTGTCACCCTCTGTATTTCCCTCCACTTCCACGAGCTGAGAACATGTGGGAGCTTCAGCCTGTACCTGCTGCATGGTCTCCACAAGAGGACACCTTTCTGGGCTCAGGAAATGGAGATTTGGGTAAGAAGCACTCACAGTGATTGTGCACAGTGTTTTGCAGATCAGTAGGGATGCTGCCCTGCATCCATTTCAGCCAGGAGAGAAGGCTTGGGTCAGGCAGAGGAGCACTGCATGAAATACAATGGCACTGAAATCATCACTTCACCCCACATCCTGCTCAGGAGGAGGGGAAATCTGAACATCCTCCAAGTTTAGGACACTAAAATAAGTGAGGAGCATTTGGGATCCCATCTTACCCCTGCAAAGAGGAGAATTATTGACAACAGAAGACAGAGTGTCCCTATTACCAGCCTAGCAAACATTTAATATGAAGTCCAGCAGCTCTAGATAGTTCCTTCGTGAAGCATAACTAAGACGTTGACAAGAGATTTAAAAACTTTGTCACATCAATGCAAGAAATTGGAACTGGATGCAGTTTTATTAGAAATGTAAGGGCTTTTTTCCATGTCTATGTTCAATAGAAAACTTAAATATTGAAAGGAAAGCTCTCTGGGGAGGGAAAATCTCCTGCAGTTCACCCCATGGCGGACAAGAGGGATGATAGCTTTTCAAACCAAGGCTGAGACCTTTCCTGGGAGGAAAAACAGCAGGAAAAAGGTCAAAAGGTTAAAGCTTAAATTTGGGGAACTTGTTTTCTTCATTACTTTTAAATTTCACACTTTAAGATAAGAATTTAATAGCACAAATTTGGGAGTTATTTCCATTTTCCCCATTAGGAGATAGCTGCATGCAGCGGATGCAGTCAGGGCTGCAGAGTTTCTCTCTCTTCCTGGCAGAGTGGTGGTGGGAGGTTGGTGGCTTGAGGATGAAGAGACCTGATCCTCAACTGTGAAGAGACCTCCAACCCACTCCATAACCTGGGAGCAGGTTATTCACCCTTTTCTGGTTTTTCTCCCATGTAAGAAAAGGTGCAAAACAAGCAACTTGGGCTGAAAAGGGCCTGCAATTACTTGGCATTGTCATCATCAGCAGAATTCAGACATCTCTGGGAACTGATAGGACAGTGATGCCTGTGCCTCAGTTTCCCCAGCTGTGGCAAAGCTGTGCTATCTCCCAAACCAGGCTGGAGCTGTACTTATAAATCAGCCAGCTAGCAGGACTTAGAGCTGCTGTAACAAAATCAAGAGGGACAAAGTTGATACATTTTCTCTTTTTCCCCCCCAAATCAGATGCAAACCTACTCTGCTCAAATCCTCCGCTCTTAATGTGGGACTCTGCCAGTTTAAGAGGGGGGCAAAGCGAGGATTTCTGATGCAAAATTCAGGAGAGTCGAGAGGCAATGTAATAATTGTCAGTCCAGAGAGCATCCTGGTGCACATGTTCGGAGGATAAGAGTGTCACCAGAGTCTATTGTCTGTCCCCTCTCTGTTAAAGTAGAGATAAGGCTGGGATAAATCTCACTGGGACATTCTGCCCTATGATGTTATTTCATGCCACATCACCTAATAGGTGTATTTTCACACTGCTTGCTACTGCTGTGAGGCTCTGCAGCTCCTAGCCAGGCTGACAATCTCACTATATGGAGAATGGAATAGTGACGGCTAATTGATTTTACAGCAGTACCGAAGGACAGACAATGAAAGTACCATCAATTTAATCCACTATTTAATGGTTCCAATTTAGCCTCTGTAAATGCTCACTAAACTAATTTCTCTGGGTTCAGCAATCTGAAAAGCTATCATATCTCTAATCTCCTTCAATATATTCATCTGGAAAAGGGAATTTAGCCAATTCTGATGTGCGGAGATGATCTGTTAGCACAGTGTAAATGTTTATAACACGGCAATCTAGTTCGTTTATAAGGATATGAAAAGTTTTATTGGGGAGGGCACTGAAGTGGAACCACGGGATAATAGGCAGTTACCCAGCAGTCTCTGGGAGCCAGGGAGCGGGCAGGCATGCAGAAAAATACTAGGATTTACTTTAATCCCAAATTGTAAGCTAAAGTTCTGCCCAGTACATGATGCACCTGGGACTACTGGAACAAAGGATTGTCTCCCGTCCCCCCGTGACCCAGGCTTTCATGCTACACCATGATAGCAACAGTCATTTTATTTCCTCCAAGAGGCTGAAAATTAGTTTAGTTTTAGCACATATATATCTCCTTGTCCAACCAAGTTGCTAGAGGGGAGCTAGTCTTGAAGGCACTTCCTCTCCTCTAAGGTTTGGGGGATTTGGTGTTTGACTTTTGGGTTTTTTTCCAGAGGTTGGGTTTTTCATGATGAAATCTGGTTGCCACCAAGTCCTGGAGCCCACCCTGATCTTCTCCAGCTGCCAGGAAATCTCTGCTGCTCAGGCAGCCCTGAGACCCTCCTGAAGCCATGGTGGAGTTTTTTCCCCAACTGCAGTAGGAACAAGACCCAGTGACCTAGAGGGGAAAGTTCCCTTGAGGCTTAAAGTTCTTCTGCAGCAATTCACCCCTACTTCCCCTCTCTTGGAGGAGGGCTTATCCTTGGTCCAAATCCAAAACTGAAATCTGCCACCAATCCAGGACAAAACATATCAGGTTTAGGTTTTGGATCCCATGCAAGCACCATCCCTCCCTCTTTGTTGCCTGTATCCTGAGGAGAACAGAGACTGGTATGTGCTGGTTCTACTCCCAGAAACTGAGGACTGTTCCTTAAGCTGCTGTGGACACTGGGAACATGTGAAAAACCAGTTCTTGTATTTAGAAATTTTAAAATTCCTCTTAAGATTACACTTGCAGGGGGACATTCAGTTTTGGGGAGAAGTTCACACCCTCAGAGTTTTGACAGTAAGAAGGAGGACATAAAGCCTTTCAACCCATCACAAGAGAGGGGGATGACAGTGAAATAGTCTCTGTGTGTAGATTTGATTTTAAATATAATGCCATTTTAAATATAATCCTCTAATAGCTGCCACATGCTAACACACCTACAGGAGAGAATCTACCCACATAGACACAGACCTGCCTCTGTGCATGGACACGTGGGAGCAGCTCACAGCTCATTGAGGACCTCTTTATCCCCATGCCTGGTTTGTCACTTCCTGCCCTTTTGACAGGACCTGGCAAACCCATCTGGGCACCCAGCACTGGAGCTGGCATTAACCAGCCCGGGCTGGCAAACATCATTCATGGAGAGAGCACTTCTGGACTGCAGTGGCTTTGTAGTCCAACCATCTTTTTTTTTTTTCTTTCCCTTTTAAATTCAAAGACAATTCCACAAATGAGCTTCTGCTTGATTAGTGTTTTAATGAATATATCTGGATCCACCAGGAGTCCCCCAGCCGTGACTCCGGAGCCACAGGCGATTCTATCCAGATGCTGCCTTTGTGCTCTCAGCTCGGGGTGGGAATGTCAGCCACGCCGGGGGAGCGAGAAGGGCAATAGTCAAGGAATAAGTGTCATGTGAGACCAGGATTGTCCCTGGCCCGAGCTCTCCAGCCTCAGCAAGGTCCAGATGGGCGATGAAAGGCGCTGGGCCGTGCTCCTGCCTGCCTGGGACCCCGAGCCCATGCTCCACTCCGGGCAGCCCTGAGCTGGAGCTGCAGCACAGATTAACTTGGCTCCTGTTTTTTGGCTGTGCTGCAGATGGAGGAAGGGCTGCTCGCTCACCGAGTGTGCTCATGATCACTTTGGACGGGGAAATCCTGAGCAAGGGCAGGTTTCCTTCTGATCCCTGGAAAGGGACACCGCACAAGATGCTTTATGGCAGCAGGGCACATTTTTTCCCTTGTAAATTATATTTAACATTCCAGAGAACTTTATTGCATTTGGTGTTAGGGTTTATGAAAAAATCTGTATTTAACTTCAAGCCCTGGTAAACATCTTTGCTTATGTTGTTATGTGATTCTTTATTTGAGTATTTCGATTTAATTTCACAGTTCATATACCTTAAAGTTTTGATTTTTTCTCCCCTCCCCTTTCATTCAGGGAGAGCCAGGGCTGGCCAGGGGCTTGTTGGTCTCTGGTGAGCTCTACTCTCCCACAGGGTGGGTGATCCTGGGCTGCCACCTCCATCTCTCATCCCCAGAGAGGTGCCTGGGCATGGGGAGCAGGCAGGAGACCCTCAGAGGATGAGGAAATTCTGCATCTCAACCTGCTGCCATCCTCAGCTCAGCAGCTTTCAAGAAGCCAGTCTTCTGAAATTAGCCATCCCTGGGAGCTCCCAGGGCTTTCCCAAATTGGAAATGCATAGGGCTGAATGTAGGTCAGCACAATGGGGCTGTCCCTAGAACCATGTCTGAGCCAGGTGTCAGGAGTCCATCCCAAAATCTGTTGAAGTCTAGGGAAGGTTCTCTGCTGGCACCAGTGGACTCTGAATCAAGCCAACAAATGCACCTGTCACAGCTTCAGCCTCCACAGAGGGAGGAAGGGGAGGGTGAAGAACCAAAAGGATGGCAGCCATAAAGACTGCAGGAAAATGTAAATATGGAGCTCAGTGGCAAATCTTGTTGGCCTCCAGGTGCCAGGGGTTGGCTGCCAAGTGTACAGATTATTTTGATAGCAGACACAGCTCAGTACCTTGGGCTTGTGCTGCTTCCACCAGCTCCATCCTCCTGGTCTCATCAGGGACATTGAATGTTCACCACCAGGGAATCACATGCCCAAATTCTCCTGCAGCTCTGTGGCAAAAGGAAGAGATGTGCAAGGGTTTGTCCCACTTGGATAATTCATTAAAAGCTGGTGAGGCTGCTGCCCAGAAGACAAGAATTGGTGAACTTGGATAATGATGGGGATTTCTGTAGTGCTATTTAAAAGATCCATGTGTAAGATCTCTCTTTCCTATTTATGCACTCTTCCTGCAGGATTGTCTCCCTCCAGACCCAAATGAAGCAGCACTTTGGCAGCTTAAATGGCCACAGCTGTATGTCCACTTCCCACTGCTATTTACAGAACACCGTTTTTAACCTGAGCCTGTGATTAAATTGTCTGATTGATGTTATTGGGAAAAAAAAACCCAAACCAACAGGATGTAGAGTTTTTTTGGAGAGCTTTCCTTTTCACACTTAGATTTATGGTCCAATTTTTGCTTAGAGAAAACCCAATGCAACATTGCTGAATAAACACCTATTTTAGGAAGACCTTGTGAAGGAGAAGTGACCTTGTGGGCAACTCCCCAGGCCACACCAACATGACACAACACTTTGGAATTTTTGAAGAGACAGATTTTTTTTTTTTCAAATCCTCTTGTGATTGCAGTGTACTGGAGATTTCCTATTTACTTCAGCCTGTCTGGCTCACCAAATAATCACTATTTGCATTTCGAAGGACTTTCCCACAAATGTGTGTCATCCTGATACACAGCTTCATTTCCTTTGGATGCTCTAGGCCGTATGTTCCAGTCTTGAATATGAAAATCCTGTCTTGGAATGCCAAAGGTCTCAATAAATCCACCAAAAGGAAAACATTTTTTTATTATTCTTGAGTAAAATCAAAACAGACATAACTCTTTGTCAGGAAATGCACCTCTCCAACGAGGGGGAGGTTAAACTCCATCCAGAAAGGGTGAAATAAATTGTATCTTTGCCTTTCTAAATGAAGAGTCATACTCTACTGCACATCTTTGTACAAAATTCCCATTGACACCAATTCCACTTATTTATTGATTGTTTTTTTATGTGCTCAATGCCATAGCAACGGGCTACATTCCATAAATTAAATGCAACATTGCATTAAGTTAAACTTCTCGCAATGGAGAGCACACACAGCACCCAACCCTGTGCTGCTCCTGAGCACTGATAAATAAACCAGCAATCATCCCAGGCTGAGAAAACACTGGCAAGGAATTGTGAAAGGCAGTCAGCTTCTCTTGGTGGATGGGCACACAGAGTGTGGCACATCACAGAGAGGGCCCTCAGTCTGCAGTCAGCAGGAACATTGCTTGGCTTGCTGCTGGTGTGATACTATTTAGCTCCAAGCTACTCCTCACATGTGTAAAATTAAGCAAATGAGCAAAGAGAGAAGTCCTGGATCATCAGAATAACTACAGCTCGTCTGCATTTATGGGTGTCATTCATTTTAGTGACATCATTGCTCCATGGTAACGAGTATATTTTAGATTGGAGAAATAGATGGCATGAAAAATAGATTAGTTTTATTTAGATAGATTATATCATTATATAAATAGATAGACCACTCTATTTCTACTCATCTTCCACCTCCTGGTTAATAGGACACAGTTTTATTTATAGATAGAGATGCAGGAAATGTTTCCATGTAAATGTTTCATAATTCTGTTGTATTTCTGTGTTTTATTTTAATGGGTCACCCCGATTGTACCAATCTGAGCTGGGTAATATGTTTGTGCAAAGAGGAGAGTACTTCAGGGTTGTCCAGACTGACACAAAATGGGGAATGTTCAGAGAGCAGATCTCCCTCATGTAGTGAATGTGGGAGAGTGAGGACTAAAGCCAGGTCCTGGAGGGACACCAAGGAGCTTCAAGCAGGGAATTACTCCTTTGGGTTTTACTAAAAAAAAAAAAAACCAAAAAAAAACACCCAAGAATTGGGAAGGGAGGGCGTGAGGGGGCACATAGATTTTTCTGTCCAATCTGGGGCCACTAAGCAGCCAGGAAATGCCACTCTGTCCCCCGTGCATGGTCAGAAATGGAGAGAGACCCCAGGTGCTGTTGGAGGAAGGGTCCTGCCCCACCTGCAGGTCCTGTCTGGGGACTGGGACCCCCAGGCTTCATCTGGTGGTGACACCCCAAGAGACTCCTGGTTCCCACATGGCATTTTGGGTATCCAGGCATTTTGGGTGTCCTATGAACATGCCAGTCCTGCTTTCCCCAGGACAAGCAGCCCAAACCCCTTTCCCATGCAGCCTCCCACCCCAAACCCTCCCTCACCAATAAACCCAACAGCACCTCATCCACAACAACCCCACGGAGACTGAAACCACCAGGCAGGGGGGACAGAGCCTTTCCTGCACTTGGTAAAGGAGCAAAACCCAGCACCCAGGCAGGCCAGGCCCATCCTGCTCCTCTCAGGGCGCAGGGAGCGGGTGACGCGTGGCTGTCGCGTGGCTGTCGCGACACTTGCACCTTCCCCACGCGGCTCAATTACAAGCAGGGAGACTGAAACCACGAGGAAGGGGGGACAGAGCCTTTCCTGCACTTGGTAAAGGAGCAAAGCCCAGCACCCAGGCAGGCCAGGCCCATCCTGCTCCTCTCAGGGCGCAGGGAGCGGGTGACGCGTGGCTGTCGCGTGGCTGTCGCGGCACTGGCACCTTCCCCACACGGCTCAATTACAAGCAGGTGGACTGAAAGCACCAGGCAGGGGGGACAGAGCCTTTCCTGCACTTGGTAAAGGAGCAAAGCCCAGCACCCAGGCAGGCCAGGCCCATCCTGCTCCTCTCAGGGCACAGGGAGCGGGTGACGCGTGGCTGTCGCGGCGCCGGCGCCTTCCCCACGCGGCTCAATTACAAGCAGACAAGGCAGTGTCACATGTGATTCACAATGTCGATTTCATGCTCGCGGTAACCATTTACGAAAGAGCTGTGGAGGTTTTACATTTGATAAGAAATCAACAGTGTTTGTGTTTGTAAAAGACCGATCACGGAGTGTGACAGCTCCGAGAGATTGCTGCGGAGCATTGACTGCACGTCTGTAGTCTGTCATGGACCCATAAGTATTTATTTCAAATGTTGGTGGGTCTTGCTGTGATGGTGGTGTGGTTTTCTTTTTTTTTTTTTTTTTTTTAAACCAAGATGTTTGAAAATAAACTGTCAGTCTCTATTTACAGCTGAACAAGTAGGAAATACGAGAGATTTTAGGTTAAATTGTCAGTTAACAGAATTCAAAATAGAAAAAAATATGTACAGCGCTTGCTGGTTTATTACCTGCTGGAAAGAGAGTATCGTTTCTAAATTTAGAGATATAGATGTCTCTCAGGAAACACAGATTGACTGTAGAGCATATTTCAGGTGCCTTTATCTTCCTGAAGCCCCCACCTTGCCTACCCCATCACATTTGCATCCAATTACAAGAGCATTAACTGGTAGGGGCCTGGTGCAATCCTAACTATGCTGGTGTAAATCTCAGCATTTTGATAGGAATATTCTGGATTTATCAGTGGAGCTGAGTTTGCAGCCTCTACATCCAAGGTCTGGCAGGGTTTTGGAGCCAGGTGACCAGCACCAGATCCTCCTCATTTTGGAGACATCTGGGTTTCTTGAGAGAGCCCAGATGCAAAAGAAATCCTCACTTTTACACCAAGTAGCAGCCTCTTGCGCACTTATTAAATTATTTGTCCCTGTCTGAATTTCCAAACCTCTTCTCCAAAGGCTGGAAGATCCTACATCAGCTCTTGGTGACTTTTCTCAGCAGCTTCTGCCTGAAGCAGACAGACATTTTTCAGGACAAATTCTCCTGCATCCATACCTGGCTCCCCCCATTCCTAAATTCAGGTTTGCTGAACCTTAGCTAAATGAGTCCAAAAAACTTCCCACTTTCTGCAAGTAGAAGTACTGAGCTATACTGGGACTAAGGCATTTCCCAACAGTATAAATAAGATTAGTCAGGAGTTCTCCCAGCTGTGAGTATCCAGCTCTTAAACACAATTAGGAGCCAGCTTTGAACTCTTAATAGTCAGGTATTGCCTCTAACTGAACCTCTGGCTGCATTTCAAGCATGAACTTTCTCAAAAACACAAGAGAACAGATGCTATCCTACACTAATAAGTGCTTCATTTCTTGACGGATGCTCTGGGTAGTGAACAGCATCAGAGGAAAGAGGAGAAGAAAAAAAAGAAATATAACATGGTACATATATTTTGGGCCAGGACTTGGCTGGAATAAATCTGAGCATCTCACAGTTCAGTGGAGCAATACTGGTGAGCCTTGACTGAGGATGTCTCTCTTCTAACACAAGTAACAATCTGCAACTGTGCTGGGAGAAAAGCATAGGCCAGAAGGAAATAATCCTGTGCTCCATCAAGTCATGGAGGTCTTGGACACCACTCTGGAAAGCCTTGGCTTTGTCTGAATTCCTCCAGTTTTCCACCCAAAATGCTGCCTTGTAAAGTCTGGCCCAGTATTTCAGCTTCAGCTTCCATGTCCTTGGTAGAAAAAAAGAGACACTGCATGAGAGCCAGGATACAGTCCCATGGTCAGACCCATTCCATGGATGGAAAATTAATTCAGATGGGTTAAAGGCTCATTTCTGATGGAACAAAACTGCAACAAACTCCTTCATTGGGCTTGTTTGGGGGTAGCTGGTATCCAGTGCTTGCTCTGCTGCAGAGGGGTGGATTTTTCTGCAAGGCTCTGGGAGTCCGTGTCGTGGTGCTGCTCAGCTGTGCTTCTGGTCTGGTGGCTCCTGGGACTCTACCATGAGTGCTGTAATGACAGAGGTGTTTTTTCCTCAAAGCTCCAGCTCTTGAAATCTTGTGAATGAGAGAACAATTTGTATTTCTTCCAAGCAAGTTTCTAGTTCATTTCTAGTTCATGGAGAAAACTCGAAGATCTGAAGCCTGCAGGCTAAGCAAAAATAAATTAATAAACAAACAAACAAACAAATATTTAGGGGGGAAAAAAGAAAGCATTTTAAATTAATTTCTTAACATCTTGCACATCACAGGGCTGTGTCATGAGTTTCTGACTGCAGCTGATGTCTGTGGGAGGTTCACAGCCTGGTAAATGCCTCTATAAGCTAAGATGCCTCTGCCTTTCTGCCTGAGATGTTGCTGAGCCACTGCTGAGAGCAGCTTCATGCTTTCCTGCTGAGTTTTGCCCCAGGCATGCTCCCAGCTTACCTGGGCCATCCCTGCCTGGACACTGCTCCTCCTTTCCATTCCAGGAGTGCCAAAGCCAGCAGTGCTCAATGCGCCGCTCCAGGAGGGGATGTTAGCCTGAGCTATCGTGCTCATCCTCCTTACAACATGCTCCAAAGACCCTTCCCCTCTTCTCCATGGCTCCCAAGTGCACAGCTCCAGCCTGCAGCCCCCCTGGCCAGCCCACTCTCACCAGACCTGCCCCTTACTGACCTCCCTGTGACCAAGGGAGACCGGCGCATTTCCTGCGACCGCCCTGTCAAAGGCCAGACTCGGAGCCTGCCTGTTTGCAAGCTGTGAATTTTCTCCATGTTTATCCCCTGGAGGGGTTGTTTTGTGGGTTTATTGACTAAATAAGGGTATTGATTTGTTAAGAGCCTTTCTTCCTCCTTTCAGTGGGAAATATTGCTATCTCTTTCCTCTTCTCTGTACTCCAGGTGAGAAGTTCTTTTAGTGGCACCATAAATTTCCATCTCTGCTTTACTCTGCTCTGTAAACAAGTGTTTGCCTGTCCACAGGGGTTAATTTGGTCATGTTAAACGCTCTGCAGATCCCTCTTGGGCTCTGCACTCACAGACTTGCTCCAAAGGAGATCCCCATGCTCGCTGTGCAGGCACCCTCCATCACCCACTGCATTTCTCCTGACACCCATTGAGAGCTCCATCCACAGCTGCTTCAAGATCAGTGTTGCAACAGCCCACACCAAAGCAGTGTTCCCAAAAACAACTGACCAGGATTTCTACTGGGAAAAAGAATGACCTGCAGAGAACATTTGAGGGCTAACAAATGATAATCACTGTTAAGAATGAATGAGGGTCATGATATCATTCCCTCACATCTGTTTTATAAGGCAAGACACTGGTTATTGCTTGCCATTGTCATGCAACACTTGGATGTGCTGATGTCCATAAATGCAAAAGATTTTGCTTTCCAAAAATTCGTGGTCTCTGAAAGGTTCCCAGTTTTTCTGAAAAGCTCAGCTTGGACTCGTGAACCTTTCTTTCTAAGGAGAAAGTGCAGGTCTCAGGGAAAGTGCACAGAAAATTCATCTGTTCCTCAGCTTTTCAGAGGTGTCTCCAGTTTATAGACTCCTAATGCTCATGGATAGGTTTCATTTGCCTTTTATTTCCATGAAATCCATCCAAAGTCCTAGGCACAAGGGGGAAGGAGGAATAAGTGGTTTGGTTCACAGTGTATTTGCAGCTAGAGTAGGATCATCAGCATCCTGGATCAGATGAACTTCCTTAACCACACTGTTAGGGACCTATCACTGTGATCCTCCTTAGACTAATTCTTTCCTTCTTGAGATTATGCTCCAGCAGTGAAACAAACTATTTTAATCTCTTGGGATGCCGGAAGAGATTACAACAAGTTCCATTAATCTTTTCCCTGGCTTAACTGTGAGCCATAGTGGGCTTTGGAGGGCTGTGCTAGAGCTGGACCATCAGCAAAGCTGCTTGGCTGGCTACCTGTACCAGCAGCAGGTCCTGCAGCCAGTCCCACTGGGCTGGATCCATCCTGTCCTCCCCTGGGCCGCGCGATTTGAGCGTCGTGCCATAAAGGAGTTAATTTGCAGAGTATTGCAGCACTGCACGAGCCTGGGGAGTCAGCAGGGAGCAATACAACCCCAAGCCCATGCAATACTTGGGAAATTCACTCTTGTATGCCCATATCCCTCAAAAGCCTCCTGAGCTGTCAGTGTTATGGATCACAGGGAGCCTGGTGGTGCCGAGGCACCATCACAGCCACCGAAGGTCTTATGAAACTGTAGGAAACATAATCCCAGAAGGTGCTGTGTCAGCTCCATTATTTATACAGCAGCAGAGCTCCGGAGGCAATGGAAGCACAGCCAATGCAACAAAGAGGCTGTGCTACCTCTTGGGTATCAGCATCTTGGCCATGATCTTTGCTCCGCTGAGCTGAAGGAGGAGAGGGTGCCCTTGTCCTGGCAATGCCAAGACACAATCCAATGACTCCAGAGAGCCCCTGGGATAACGTCAGCACAGCACAGTGCACCACCATCAGATGAGGGGCATTGGAATTGAATGAAAATACCCCAGAGGAAGGAGGCCTGGCCTGGGCATCAGGCTATGCTGTAGGAAACACCAGGGCTATATTTTCGTGATTAGAGCAGACAGAAATGCCAACACACTCCTGCAAAGTATTTATCCTCGAGTGTTCCATAGCAGGCACTCTACCAGGACTGATTTGGACACAGCCCAAATGCCTTTATACTAGAATTTGAATCAGTCACCCAAAGGTTTGAACCATCCAGTTGAGTGGCATAAAACACCGATTATGCAGCCAGCGATTTCCACCCCGCTGCCCCAAGAGAAACCCTGATGTCTGATCCCGTGGGTCACTGTGGGAAACAGCAGGTAAAAGCAAGCTCAGGAATACTGCCTGCAACAGCAACACAACATCTGCTGCACCAAGCCTGCCTCTGGATGCTCGAGCCCGCTGCTGAGCTGAGTTACTCCTGCCTTACGCTGGTGTGAGAGATGAATCAGACCCTCGCTGTGCACAGTGAACATATGTCCCAGCAGCTGCTGTGGAGCTCTGCTCGAACCCAGTTGTGCGAGCAGCAGGTTCGGCTGGGTTTCCTCAAACCCAGAGTGCCACAGAAAGCATTAATGGGCTGTTTGGTGCATGTTGGGAGGCACCTGGAGGAAAACCGAACCACGAGCAATAAACAACACTGCTTCACAAAGAGCAAGTCATGCCAGACCAACTAGATAGCTTTTTTTTTTTTGGATCAAATTACAAAATTAGTGGATGAAAAGTCTTACAGAAGATGTAATGCATCCAGACTTCAGTAGAGCATTTGATATTGATCCTTGCAAAATGCTACTTGAGAAACTCATCCAGACAGCCTTAGATATGGGCAATAACAACAGTGCAGATTGAAAAGCATCAGCTGGGCTGTAAACAGAGAGGAGACACCAAGGGCCAGCAGCACTCTGATGTACAGGAGCTGCATCACAGGGCCAGCCTTGGCTCAGCTCCACAGAAATATGGGCCCTGGGGTGATGGGGACAGGGCAATTCAACCACAGATTGACCTGAAAGGAGGACCCAAACAGGGATCTTCCTAAAAAATATGTCCATAGGAAGTGGTGCCATCATTGTTGAAGTACTGGTCTCCTCTCTGCCTTGGAAATGAAGTGATCCTGCCCCAGGGCAGATTTGGGCCTAAGACAAGAGATGGAGGTCACCAAGACTATTTTTGAAGCAAAGAGCTGTTCATCCTGGCCAAATCCCCACTGCAAAACCCACAACCAGCCTCCCTTGGCCTCAGGACTGCTCTTTCAAATACATATATTTTAATGCTGTTTCATTTTCACAACAACTTCTGTTAATGAGGACCACGGGCAGAGAAAACTTTGGGAAGTTCTGCTGTGAGTGTGAGAGGCAGCTGAGGCAGCCACGCTGGCTGGGGCTGACAGGGGTTGCTGGCTGGCCCTGGCAAGTTTGGCAGCTGTCACATCTCCCTGCCAGACAAGGCTGACCTCGAGCCTGGGACCCTGTAGCAGGAAGCAAAACACATGTCTGGCACATGAGCTGTAGGAAAAGACCCACTTTTGTTGTCACTGGCAGAAAAACTGACACTTTCAGGAGGCTGACATCCTCCTGAGCATCCAGGCAGATCCGTGGTCATGAACCTGGGTTTTGGCATCCCAGCAAAGGCATCAGTCTTTCACATGAGATGCAGACTTGCCACCCAGACTTTCACTGAAGGAGCAAATTGTAAAGAGGGTTTGACCATCAGTCCTTTCTAAGATCATGGTTCTTGCTCCCTTCTCTCATCAAACAGGGACAACCCTCCGTAAAATCCCACCACCAAGTAAAGCCCCTGTGGGAATAAAACAGATATTTTAGCCACAATCTTCTTAGTTGTTTACCCTCCTACTCAACCTCTGATTAAACTCGGGACATCTCCACCCTGCTCACTCCCTTTTATCCTGCTCTTCCAGCCCATCTCCCAAACAGGAGCAGCCTGTCCCTGCATCCCACTCCAGCAACAAGTGCCCCAGCCACTGCTGATCTCACTCAAAGCAATCCCATTGCCATCAAGCCATGTCTGATCATGCCATTAATCTGATTATTTACCATGTATGTGCTTAAATCCTTTGATTGCTTCTGCACCCACAGAGATGTTGATATGTGTGTTGCTAAAAAGGCAGGGGGAAAAAAAATCCAGTCACATTGAATCAAATAAATAAATTCTTCTGCATCTGTTGGAAAAGTGTTTGATCTGGGCACACAAGCACACTTAGCAGGTCAAGCACTCAATCAGCATCCACTCCTCATGCTGGAAGCCAGCAGCCAGGGCAAGGTTTTTCCTGGCATGAGTGGGATGGCACCTCTTGGAGAGGAATGGCCAGGTGGAAGCAGCTGTGAGCTGGCCTCGCCTGTGTCCCACCAGCCTCTCTACTGACCTCCACCTGGAGAAGCCATCCCTGCATCCACTGAGGCTTTTCAACTCCAAAAAGGTGTCCTTTATTTAATCCAGCTGATGGAGAACATCAATAAACCTCCAGTCCTCAACATTCCCCATCCTCATGATCCTTCTCAGGCGTGTGCCAGCTCCTCATCTACCCAAATACCCTCTTTGCACAGCCATTTTGTGTAGCTGCAGGGTTGCAGCACCCTTTTGACACCCTAAAGCCAAGGGGTCAGAGCAGCTGTGCCAGCCTTCCAGCAGCACCCTATTCCTTGTGGGGTTCACGTGGCACTCCGTGGTTCCTGCATCCTTCACACGTGTGCTCCTCCTCTGCTGCCCAGCTCTCCCACTCTGGGACAGGCAAACATCATCTGATTGCTGGACCAGAGGCAGGGAGCAGCATGTGGGGACCAGGGAGGGCCAAATCAGGTTTGTTTCCCTGATAAAACCTGGGAAGGATTATGGTCTCTTTAAGCCTGTCTCCACAGCCTTCCAGCTCCCCGTGCGCTGACCCAGTCGTGTGCTGTATTAGAATTGTAGAGTAATAAATGAACAGTGGAGGGGTTTGTAATGATGATTAGGGACTGAAATTGGTTCAGATTTACAGTGTCACTCAGGAGCGGAGGCAGAGGGGGAAGGCATTCTGCGCGGCCTAATGGATCCATCAACTCGTTTTGGCTGCTCGGTGGGCCGCGCAGGGTCACCAGGCTTTCCGCTGGCAGCACAAAGCACTTCAATTTTGTTAGGAAATGTATCAATTTAACTGACTTGAGCAGTGCACGGCGGAAAAAAAAAAAAAAAAAAGGAGGTGGGGGAGCAGGGAGAGGAAAAAAAAAAAAACTAATGAATCTGGACTCAATTTTCCGCCACACTGCCTCTGCGAACTGTCGGAAACAATGTCTGCGGTCGGGGTGAAGGCAGCGCGGATAGGCTGCCCGCGAGCCGCCGAGACGCGCTGCCTCCCGCCAGCCACCGGCCAGGGCTGCCACTCTCCTAACAATGATGTCATTAAAGGTAAATTGGCCTCTATTTCAGCAGGATGATAGTGCTAATTGAGTGGGAAAATATAATATAGGGAGCTGTTGTCTGCAGTTAAAGGGAGGAGGGGGACAGATTAAATGGCCTACAATAGTGGGTGTCAGGCACGGCAGATGTTGCTTTCCGCTGATAACTGCGCTGACATATCTCGAGCTTGTCAAGGCTGAGGTTTTCAGAGAGACTTACAGCAAAAGGCAGCAGATGGCCCTCCTGAATGGGAATGAAGTGCTTAAACAGCCTGGCTGCTGAAGGCAGCTAGTTTGTAAATAGAGGAGTCGGAGGTGTCTTATTGATCCCACTCAGTGACCGCCAGCGCGGAGGAGCGGCGGGGAGCCGGCGGGATGGGGCTGCCAGCGGCGGTGGCTGCGCTGGTGACACGGCCGGGGCTGGCAGATGCTGCTGGATGTCAGCCCGGGGTGGCGGGGCCGAGCAGGGCTCCGTGCTGCCGATGTGTCGCCTTAAAAGTCACAGATGTCAAAAGGCAGGACAAAAGTCAGGGCGGTGGCGGGGCTCGGCAGTGCCACGCGTGTGTCGCCAGCAGCTGCACAGCGCAGACTGAGAGCTCTGCCCCCAAAGCAGCCCAGCAGCAGCACCCACACCCAGAGCAGCCCATGGCAGACCCCATTTGCGACCCCGCTGGGCCACCGTGTGCAAAAAGCCCTGAGGTGAGCACAGGTATTTCAAATGCAGACACGTCCTGGAAATGGGTGTCTGTGAGTGCAACACACCTGCTGCAAGGTGAGGGTGTGAAACCATTCTCACACCGCTGTCTCCAGCCACAAACGGGCCTTGATGCACGTCAGGCTGACTCTGGATACCCTCTCCATGAGATGGAGTTGTGCTGGACTCTGTGAGTTGTGCTGGACTCTGTGAGTTGTGCCTCAGCTACAGTGGGATGTGCTGGGAAATGCCCTGGGCATCAGTTATAGTGGAATGTGTGGGGCAGCACCCTGCACCTGGGACGTGCTGCATGCTGCAGGAACATGTCAGAAATGGCACAAAAATCACACACGTGTTGGCGCTGTATAGATCAGTAATACACTGTGCACTTTTACACACGTTGTTCATGCTATACTGGATTTTGGAGGATATGAAGGGATGCTGTTATGGGTCCACAAGCATCACCCTTCTGTATCTATCCTTTGGAAATTCTGCAGATACAGCCTCCCGAGGCACTCACCAAAATGAAATGGCTTATGCATGTGTCTCACTTCCAGTGCCAAAACCACACACACAAATCCTCTCCCTCCATGTATGAGACCATCATCAGTCACTCAAGCATGCTGGGACACACGGTCAGGAATGCCACACACATGGCCAGGAGCAGACCCAGTTGCCATCCAGAAGCCTCCAGAAACCCTCCTCAGCCAGGACATCCTGATGCTGCTCCGTGTTTGCTGAGCCTTTCCCATGAGCCTGTCTAAATATAAACACACCCACATGCATGCTGTTATTAAATCTATCCAAACTTGTAAGCACACTTCTCACCAAGCCACATGGAGGCTGGCACGAACATTTACCTGCTTACAAAATGACATAAATTGAGTCTGTATACACAAACACATACACTGACACAGCTGGGGAAACACTGCTAATATCCACATCGACAGAGCTTTACCACTGATGAGGTTATGGCCACACTCCCTCTCCCACACATCCTCACGAGCAAAATCCTCCAGCCTGGGATGGATTCTGATCTCCCTGAACTCAGTGGGGCTGCTCTGGTTGGGAGTCCTTGGCTTTGGTGTGGTTCAGACCCTGTTCTCTGTCTCTGCTGGCTTGCATGGAATTAAATTGAGGTTCAGTTGTCATCTAGGGATGTGACGAGCTCATATTCCCAGGCTGCCCAAAGCTGAATGAACCAGCACCAGCACCAAAACTCCCTACAGAGACCCAGCAAAGCATCAGGCCTGGAAACTGGGGACAGGCACCAAGAGCTCTGCACATATCACAAGCATGTCCCACCTTCACCCTTTGCCACTGGTGGGACAACTATCCTGCAGAACTGGTCCCATGGAGGGCAGGCAAGGGGTGGCCCTCAGCCTGCATGGGCTCCCCACTGTGCCCAGGCACTGTTGAGTGCATGGAACAGGATGTTTCCTCCATGGGAAGGACCTTGCTTTATCCAAATGTGCTCTGCTGTGGGGGATCAAGGCAATTCTGCACAACTCCTTGCTCTCTTCCATCACCAACTACAAGAACAAACAGGGGCATGGAGCAAACACCATTAAACTAAGGCATCAACCAGTTTAAGGCCATTTCTAGTTTGAGGGCTGTCAGCAGTCAGATAGATGGGATGATGTCTTACACAGACATGCTCTCTCCACAGGCACAAGCTTCTGCCCCCAGCTCATGCCAGGGGCTGCAGACAAGGGGATGAATTTCATATAGCTCAAAAAGGGAGCACTGGCTACTGGCCAGACCACTGCTTGACCAGGGGAAGGTGACAGTAAGACCTTGCTCTTGGTCTGGGTCTAGAACAGTCTTTTTGGTGCTGCCTGCATTCTCTGTCTTCAAGCACCTCACAGCAATTCTCTTCTCTCCCTGCTGTGTCCCCTCTATATTTTCCTAGATCACATCCTCTCTTTGCTCTGCCTGTTATCTCTTGACAGTCCATTTTATCCCTCCTTTAATGCATTTTTGTCTTCCCTTCTGTTGTTTCAAAGTCACTGTTATTGGCACAAACCAGCAGCTTCTGGCCCTCTCAGGTCTCTCCTCTCCTCTCTGTGCTGCTCCATTACCAATTTTCACTCAATTTGCCCTTAAACCTCTGTTTCTTTGCTGCTCAGGCAGCCTGGTCATCTGCAGCTCTCCCACACCCTCACTCCAGAGCATCACTCACCCACAGGCAGGGCAGGCAGACAGCCTCAGCTGAATTTTGCCATGGCTTTGCCAGCAGTCAGGGATTTGGCTGCCATCCACCCTCGAGAGGAGGTCCTTCATTTCACACAGTAGGCTTGAACACACCATCAAAGCTCAAGGACAAAACCAAACATCAGACAGACAGATGTTGAGCCAAGACCTGCGTCTCACCCAGTGCCCTGATTATTGTAAAATGTCTACAGGCCTCTGTAAACTGCTGCTGTCTGGTACCAGGAGCTCTCCTGCCTTGAATGCAATGTGTTTGCAGCTCCCTCACCTCCACTAAGGTGATGTTCTCCCCTCAGTGTACTCCTGCCAAGTGGGAAATGGCTGGTGCATGTGAGGATGTCCTGGATTTTGATCCACTCAGTGACCACGCTGTTGCCCAGGAGAAGCCTCCAAGTGGAAAAAGAGGGAGATGTGCCTGGACAATAGAAGCTTTGACTACACCCAAATAACTCATGAGCCCTTTGGAAGCTCAGAGAACATTCAGAGGTGTGAGGAAACCATCTTGGACACCTCCAGCACTTCAAACTCATTGGTCTGAGTGAGCTTCCCTGTGGATCCTAAGGGACCCTCTGTCCAGAGGATGGGGTGTCACTGCCCCAGTTACACACTCAGGACATAAAGAAACCCCCTCTGCATAAGGTAGAAGCTCCTTAATGGGTAGCCCCACATTTACAGTAATCAAGAATGATTCAATTGACAGGTTTGTGTGGTGTTTGTTAATTTACTTGAGATTCATTCCTGGGAACAGCTGGCTGTATCCCAGCAGGACTGTGACTCTCACTAGCCCACCTGCTGCTAGACAGACGGGCTTTGGGTACAGTTGTAGTTAAAGTTTAGCAGGCAGATATTTCTGGCCATTAAAAATGGAGAAGTTCTTCAAAGATTCACGTGCAGAGGAGGTTTTGGAGGCAAAGGCACTGGATCTGGGCTTTGCTAAATGGCTTCCTTTGGTTTCCAGAGTGGTCAAGTTGCTCAGCACTTGTTTTGTCATTTGAGCATTGCCAGTTGAATTACCATGATCATGGTACAGAAAGAAGAATTCATGAAAAAAATCACTTAATATTCAATTAGAGGGTCTGTTCTTGAAGCTTTATATAAGGAGTTTGACTCATAGGGCATTAGACACCCAACTCCTCTGGATAACTGGGGGAATGGGCATCTACCTCTCTGCTTTGGAAACCTCTCACCAATCAATTTATATAACATTAATATTTGTCTTCCTTAAATTGACTGTATTCTTTTAAGAGATAATTACATTTTCTTTCTAGTGCCTGTGTGGACACAAATCTTTAAGTGTATGATAAAAAGATGTATTGAAAAAATACAGAACTATTCCTCAGCAAAATCTTTTTTAAAATCCTAACTATGTTTCAACAAAATATATTCCTCATGTACAAAGACAGACCTCTCCCAGAAATTCCAGTGGGTGATGAGATGCTCAGAAAGGACCACTTGGCCCCACAGACCCACAGGGTTGCTGGACCCTTTACCACAGACCTCTTGGGAGTTTAGGGGGTCAGAACTGGGGCTGTCTTCCCCAGTGAGCCCCCTTTGTTGCAATGTGGGTCACTCAGAGCCCAGCCCAGCCCCTCCATGACCACAGGGTACCCACCACCAGTGATGGAGAAGTGCTGCATCCCAGCACTGTCCACAGTGCTGCTCCCAGTCCAGAGCAAGGGTCAAACATCACCAAACCAGAGCAAAATGCCCACAATGCTTGGGGCAATCCCCACTGCTGGGCTTTCCTGTCACTAAACTATTGATCAGTTATTGATCAAAACATCTATTAATCTTTATAAACTATTTATGAGTGGAACTTTAACATTAAGTGTGACCTGTACGATATTGAAATAGAAATTGTACTTAATATGGATTTAAGTTAGATACATAAGTGAAACCCCACACCACATCCCCTGTGTTTGTTGTGTGTCAGGTGTGGAGCATTCCACTCAGTCAAATACTTTGGGCTTTCCTATCAAAGTCTCCACACTTTGATAAAAATAAGTAACAGCTTGAATTGAGCATCTGCCCTGCCCCCTGTTACACAGCTGTATTTGGAGGAGTGGTTGGCTCCCATCCTTCAGCAGCACTTCCCAGCCTCACACCAAGCCCAGGGCCAGTGAGGAGGCTGCTGGAGGAGGTGATGGCAGCACTGGCTGTGGTTGTGAGCTCAAACCTCTGGCACTGGCTGGCTAAAAATCAAACAAGGAGCTCACAACTGTGAGATCTCCACCGGTTCCATTTGTTACATGGCACAGCCGGGGGGGAGAACCAGCTTGCAATATATTAAACAATTAATCATTGAGATTGTGATGCTCTTAATGCTGCAGGCATTTCCCACTAAATGTGTGGCACAGGTGCAGGTGCCCTGCAGAGGGATCCTGCCTGCAAACTTTGGGAAACAAGGGCAGAACAGCCAGCCAGGCTGGAAGAGGTGTGTCCTCCAGGCTCACAAGGCTTTCCTGATGACCCCACTTCTCCATGCCCTGCATGTTTCCACACGTGTTGACCAATAACCCCAAAAAGCACCACAGTGACTGGCACAGCTCAGAGGGAGCAGCAGAGTCCAACGTGCTGCTGAGCACAGGCTGGGCTGGGCTCATTTGTGCTAATGGTGCTGTTCACCTCCAGCCTCTCCTGTGCCAGGGTTTGCAGCGAGTACCTCTCCTTGCACCTATTCCATCAACAGCTTTTGAAGCTCTTGACATCACTTACTTCATGGCATTTGCGTCCTTGTTTCCAGCTGAGGGATCAGGTGACATGGCAGAGGAGATATTGCTGTTGCATATAAGTTGTAACTAAAGGGTTTTCAATATTTACATTGCTGCTTTTCCTGTCCATTGTGGATTACAGCTGCCCTTTGAGAAATAGGAAGGGAAGATTGGTCTGCTGCAATGGGCAGGAGCTGGGGCTCTGCAGCCTGTCCCCTCCAGGTAATGGAGCAGCAGCTGAGGGGGTAAAGGTGTCTGGCTGGGGCTGGTTGCAGAACCTGAGGCAAATTGCAGCACTCCAATTTTGGCACCTCAGTTTTCTCACCTAAGAAGGGGGATCTGGGGCAGTGCTGGGAAGGCCAAGTGCAGTCATGAGGATTAACAAGATGTTTGAGGGATGGAAAAAGACTTTTTGCCAAGTCAGCTCCCCTCTGTAACCTTGTGCCTCAGAAACACCCTGGGCTGCTGGTTGTTTCCTGCACAAATGGCACAAGAGGCTCTTGCACCTCTGGCCCTGCCATGGCTCGTAACAGATTTACTGGGTCACATTAATTTTTGGGTGGTTTTGGAGGGGACCCTATGGGGATAAGACCCTCACCCAGGAAATGGTTGTACTAAGAGAATAATGAAGCCACAGGAGGAGCTGAGGCACTTTAAAATGTCCAAGGCACAGGGATATGCCCCACATACTGGTTTCCTATTAATAATGCATCAGGAGCTCCTGCTCCACCAGCAAAGTGCCCATCACACGTTCAGGCTCCTGGATATCTCACCTCAGCAGAGTCCAACAGGATTCCACTCCTGTGCAACCACAAAAAAATTGGAGAAATCCTTCTCTGCCACAGAGATGCTCCAGATCTGCAGACCTAGGAGCAGGATTTGGCCCTGTGATTTCAGCTGATGTCTCATGAGCCGTGGGCTGAATAGGAACTGTAATTGGTGCAATTCTACATCTTCAAGGCTATTAGATCCTTGTAGCTCCCCATCATGCTGTGTTTGGAGTAAATAGAGAGTGTTTAGCCAAGCTGAGAGATCCTCTAATGGAACAGACAGTTCTTCCTCTCTTCATCTGCTTGTCCCCACAGCTTTGTTATTTAAAGTCAGGTTTAAAAAAAAAATAAATAAATAAATAAATAAAATCAGTAGACAGGTTTGGTTTGGAAGCCGGAGGACAGGAAAAGTTAGAGATATTTATTTGACAGGGTCAAGGTTGCTGCTTTTCTTTTCTCTTTCCCCAGGTCCCATAGGTGTTAGACTGAGAGACATTTAATCGAGGGAGTAGCGGTTTCATATCTATAACAAAAATCAAATAATGCAAGATGATTTACTCCCCCTAGCAACCAGGGAGCTTACCCTTAGCAACCAGCCTAGCCTCAGGCAGCGGTGTAATCAGCTTGAAAATATTTCAATTATTGTGTTGATTTTAGTGGATTTGAGAAGCGCTGTGCGGAGAGACCAGGCACATTCTGCCCACGACCTGGAGAGGAAGATATTGATTTAAACAGGTGTCAGAAAGGAAAAGTGGAGTAAATTTAAATGCAATAGGAGAACAGCGCATTGAGTGTGGTTCAGTGTGGGGGTGACATTTTGCTCATCGCCTTGAATGAAAGTGACTCAACTGAACTAGAAATTTCACCTTGAAAATCATCTCCCATCGACACAATCAAGAGAAAGCCGTTCGCCATCTCTTTTCCCTGGTCGGGGAAGAAGTGGTGGGGGGAGCTGGCACCTGGGTTTCCAAGACAGCTTTGGAGAAAGTAACTATCAGAGAAATATGGGATTAGTGTATCCCACACGAGAAATTAGCCGAGTGGTGCTGGGGGGAAGCAGAGGAGATGGGAAGGAGAACGTCTGCAGAGGGTGGGATGCAGAGCCCAGGAGGACTGAGCAACAAGAAGTGATGCCATCCTCAGACTCCAGGCTGCTATTCCTGAAGTGAGGAGTTTGGTACCAGCACCAGATTGAGTTGCTGCAGGTGGAGCCAGCGGGAAATGGTCCAGCCAGTCTCAGACCTCAGACTGTGTTTCTCCTTGTGTGGCATGGGTCAAACCCTGCTCTCAGTAGCATCACCACTGCCCCACAAAGCAGCACCTTGGGGTGTCTCTGGCCACCTTCAGCCTCCACTGTGTAGTTTGTCCAGGTTTAGCCACCTGATCTGGCACAAAAGAGGCAGCCAAATCCTGACCTTTAGGAAATTGTCCCATTCCCTTCCACCCTTTGCTGCCTGTCCCCCCACATATATCAGATGCTCGCAGCAGAGCCTCAGCTTGGCCCCAGGCTGCTCCCTCACCTGCTGCTCCCACGTTTTGTACTCATCAGGCAGCTGCAGGAGCAGCCTGTGTGCAGTTCAGCAGAAACCAGTGACATCTTTGTACACACAGCACTGCCGAGCTGTTTTCTGATGCAGCAGAAGTCTGTAGACAGTGTACTGATAATAGGGTTTCACCTGTTCCCAGTGAAGTGACAACTGACATGCCATGTTCTGATGAGCCTCTTTCCAGTAGGGTGACACCGTGCACAGAGTGCATTATAACCCTGGTTCTCCAGGCTGCCACAGTCTGTGCTCAACACCAGCAATACCCAGAGCTGCAGCTGGGCTGAAACTTCATCCAATTCACAAGGAAGCTGTGATCCATGTGCCTCTGACAGTTTGTGTGCAGGGCACTTCTCACCTGTTGCCCTGTGATGAGTGAGGACTGTGCAGTGCAGGGATGCTCGGGGTGGGGATCAATACCTGGCACAGCCAAGCACACATTTGTGCCTTGCCCTGGACACTGCTGCTGCATCCTGAGCTCTTCCTGCTCAGAGCCATCCTTCCCATCAGCGAGGGAAACAGCCAAGGCAGGAGCAAGGGCTCTGCAGAGCAGTGGGGCCAGGAGGGCTCCTTCTCCACCAGAGCTTTTGGGGAGCTTTTGGGGACCCTGGCAGGTTGGCACTGCCTCGGTTTTCTTCCTGTCGCCAGAAATTCCTTCTGCACTTGTCAAGTGACCAAGGCGAATCACTTTTGTTTGAGGTGGTTCACACTTCTCTGGGTTCAATTTCAAAGTGGCATTTTTAGAGCTTATCACATGCCATTTATAAATGTATCAGTGCCTGCTCAAAAGCTCGGTGGAAAGAGGAATGCTGCATCCCTCCTCTGTTTGACAAGAACACAAGCCCTGCACAATCTTCAGACAGCAAAGGGCACTGCCTTATCTCTGGCTGGTAAAGGGTGTATCTTGACATTGCTACAATCACCCTCATGGTGTAAGAAGAGCAAAAATCAGCCTTTCTCCTGGATTTTCAACCATTTTGAAGCTTTTCTCTTTACCATAAACCAAACTGATTCCTGGGTCGTAGCTGTTAGAACAGACATCTCCAGCTAAGATGGGCTTTGTGCCACAGCTGTGGCAATCCCACTCCATACTCATGCACCCAATTTTGCCTTACAGTAAATACAAGGTGGGTTATTCAACTGCCACAGGGGAAAGGGGCCATGCATTTATCCCAGGGAAAGAATCCCCCCTCAGGCAGTTGCCACCAAGCAGCCACTGTGTTACAAATCTCAGCTCTAGCTTTTCCTCACAGTAAATTTCCAGCAAATCCTAAAAAGGAGAACAGTATCCAAAACATCTTCCTTTGGCTTATTTAGGGACTCAAAATGACCACAGGACTGCTGAGATAACATCCTCTGCAACCAGAAAAGGCAGCGAGGCCAAGGAGGAGACAACAGGGATGTTCCTGGGAGAGATGCTGTGCAGATACACAGCCAAACACCCCCACAGCACCAGGAGCAGCTCGGTAAGAGAGCACATTTTAACCTCATTGACTCACCCCAGGCAGGCAGGATCCTTCCCTCACTGCTCCCAGCAGCGCCAGCAGAGCCTGTTTGATGTGCTGACCTGCCCTCCACAAGCATCTTACACTCTCTATCTTTGTTGGATTGGGAGGGAAAGAAAAAATTCAGATTATTTTTAAGCCCATTTGCTGCCTTGCCCTGAAATGTGCAGGCTCTTCCCTGGAACATACCTCCAGTGTAATCCTCTCTTTACCAGGGTCTGTAGTCGCTCATTCACGCGTTCCTCTGCCTTCCTTCATTATAACCTGTTGCTCATCACAAACCCTAGCAGCTTAAACTGGACTGCTTCTTTGCTTGATAACAGTAATCAGGGCTTTAGCAGGCAGCTTTGCAGAATCAGCCTGCCCTGCACCCCTCCCACTCCCAATTTTCTGATGGATAGGTGATCACTCAGGAAAAAGAAAGGTACATGTCCACCTGGAGAGCAGAACAATTTGCATTTTGGGGGGTGGTTACTGCAAAATGAGGTATTTAGGCAGTGCCACATGAGATTTCTAAGGGAATTCCTGACCTAAATTTGCAGCAACACTGTTCTGGCATTTTGCCTTGTTAATATCTGTAGAGTTATTAAAAGTCAATAACCAAATCAGAGTAGGTAAATACATGGGGGCATCTCCTGCCATTGATTTTTGGGCAGGATACCCCTCTGAAATCAATGGAGAGCTTTGCTTAAAAACCAGTGGCATAGTAAGGGCCACATTTCTTAAACAGAAAGAAGCACAAATCCAATATGAATTTATCTACCAGCTCTGTCTCCAAAACCTCACATTTTTGTCTTCTCAAGCCCATTTTCCTGCAGTACAATCCAAGTAATTCTCATCAAAAATAAACTCTTATTTTCTCTGGCTGCTCTTTAAAGGGAATTAGGCAGTTGCTGTTATTGTGTATTTGGAGATACAGATCCAGAGGTTCAGGTTTCTCTGCCTTTTGCCTTTGCACTGCTGAGTTGGACACTCAGTCTGTATGAGTGACAGATCAATTCATTCACTTTTTGAAACTTTTTTGCCTTGAATATTAAAGGCTTGAGTTTAGTAGTGATGATATCGAGCCAGTCAGTGTTTGTAATTTAAATCAGAAACTGAAATAGGAAATGCATCATCCAGCTAAACTGTATTTACAACTCAATGCCAACACTTTAAACTGCAATGGCCATCCTAAATCACAAAGCCTTCCTCAACTACCCAGCAGCTTAGGGATCAGGCACTGCTCTAACTCTGGACCCCATCCAAGGCCTCTGGAAGTCAGCTGTTGCTTTTTTTGACCTGGCAGGTGCCCGAGAGTCACTCTAAGGCTCTTCCCTGTGTTACCTTAGCACACAGCTCTTCCTTTCTCTGGCCAGTTTCCTTAAGCTGCCGTGGACAATGACAGCTTTCCTCATGTCTGAATTACTGCTCACATTTTTGGCTTGAAAAACAGCATAATAATCCCTTTTATGTCTTTTTTTTTCAAACTTCCCAATCAAGCATAAAGCTGGAGACCCATTTCTCAGTCCTGCAGCATCTCTGCTTCTGAGGCTGCCAGCTCCTGTGCCCCCATTGCAAACACTGCTGCAGATCTGCTTTGCAACAGAAACTTTTCAGGTGGAAGCAGATCTTTGAGCATGACACCAAGATTTAGACTTACAAAATTCAGGAGAGGTGACATCCATCCTCCTCAAGGGTGCTGGCCCCTGTGTCTGCTGCAGTGCTGTGTGAGACAGCAGGGCAGGGAAAAACCAGACAGGTCAGCATAGCCACCAGCTACAACAATTTTGTTTGGCACAGGGAAGAGGTCTTTATCCCCTTGGATGGGTTGCAGCTTTTTCAGACGTGAGGCTGAGACTTATCTGAGATACAGAGGGTTCATTGTCCACCTGAACTCCTGATCATGATCCTGGGCTACACCTGGAGGAGCTGAGATACCGACCTGGTGCATCCATCCTGCTGGAGCTCTCCTGCCACACCTTCCCAGCCTAAGTCTCTGTGCCAGAGAGGCTCAGCTAGCTCAGGTGTGCTTGCATTAGACCTCTATTTCCTTTCCTGGGAATAAATTTTGTAGCAGCTGCCAAGCAGGATCCACTTAAGCTTGGTGCTGAAGGCAATCTGCACATTCTGCTTCTCTCCTGGAAAAGATCCGGACGTGGAGCAGAGAGGAGCAGCAGGAACTTTCATCTCAAATGTGCAGAAGGTACAAAAGCAGCACCCTTCTCTGTGCTCCTTCCCTCCTCCAAAAGAAGACAGCAGTCTTCAGGGGAAGGAAAACACAGAAACCACAAGCTGGAGCCTCGGGCATGGCCAGAGGAAGCTGGTGGAAATATTCCAGCTAGGAAAGAGATCGAGCCAAGCCGTAAAATGCTTCACTCAGACACATTCCCTGACAACACTGGGGCCCCCTGCTCTGTATCCCACACTGCCAGACTTGCCACATATAAAATCAAGGCAAGTGACCACAAGCATAAAAAAGAGTTATGCCCTGCCACAGTGCATTTTGAGCACTCCAACAGCCCAGCACCACAAGGAGAAACAGGGTTTGTCCCCATTTCCTTCAGGAAGAGGTTTCAACCAGCAAAAATCCCACATTACAGCCATGGTAGAAGTGGCCTCTACACAGCAAAAAGGAGCCCAGGGGATCTGTCACAGTGCAAGATCTTCAGGAGAGCTCTTTGTTCACCCCTTGCAGAGCCTTGCCCAGGATGTCTGGCTCACCTTGCTTTCCAGTTGTGGGTATTGTGTTCCCAATTTTTGAAGGGTTTGGGTGTTGGGGAACCCCATCCACATTTGCTCTGGGCCCTGTAATTGCACTCTTATCCACTGTTCCTCTGGGGTTTTCTTCCTGGCTTCCCACCAAGAGTAGGGCTGTTCTCTGGGGTGTGAGAGAAAGCTGGCCCAAATCTAGCTTCACCTTTGTGGTTTATGGATGGCAAGAGGATTTCTGTGGCATTTCCAACTGGCCTAAACTATCCTAGGGAAAATTCCTCAGCAATATCTGGAAAAACTGGAAGGCTCCTATACAGATTCAAACTCAGCTTAAAAAAAAAAAAAAAACAAAAAAAACCACACACCCAAAAAAACCCCCATGAACCCACCTCTGTTGGTTTCAAAAGATAAATGTACCCACCAAGGACCTTTCTGCAGTTCTGTGTTTACAATATATGTCCCTCTTCAAGCTGTAGCTGTAGCAAAGCATGAGAGGCAGGATTGAGCACAGTGATGACCTTACAAAATCCAAGATGAGAACAGTTTCGCAGTTATGTGTCACCACCAGACCTTTCCAAATAACTGATATATCTCAGACCACTCTTGTACACACCTGAAGCTGCTCAGAAATAAGCCCTTGCTGCCTTTTCACTACAGACACACAATCATTTCAGAACGTAAAAATAAAGCACCCAAAGCTCCAGAAACTCTTATTGCAAATAATCTCACTGCCAGAAGAAAGGCAGCGTGGGGTTTATCAGAAAACTGGGTTCATGTGTAGGACCTTTAACATCTTCAGATGAAGGCAATCACTCCACAAAGAACAGCAAGGCTTTGGTGTGAGAAGGAATTCACCTTCACCACAGCACGGCCCCAGCAGCCTGCCCAGTGATGCAAAACTGAAAACACTCTGTTCACAGAGCTCCCAGCTGCTTCTGCTGAGGTTTTCCTTGTTTCAGAAAGGAATTTGGGATCATTCAGTGAAAGAAAGAACCATGCCTGCTCCTTTAGGTCCTGTAGAAATTTAGCAAGAAGAGAGAAACTTTTTTAACCTGAAGAATTTAGGAAATGAAGGCCAGTTCTGGCAGAGCTATGCCAGGAAGCATCCACCTCCTGTGTGCTGGTATGAAGTTTAAAAAATAATCAGTCCTCACAGGTGGATCAAACCCAGACATTCTCCTGCAGCCATCAGGAAAATAACACTTTGTTTTCTTAGGAACCAGATGTTCCCCCCACAGCAAATGCTCCAAATTTATGACAGCTGTGTCAGACTGCACAGACCTGTAATGGTCTTTGGTCAGAGGGAACACAGAGCAAACAGAAAATATACAGGAGGAAGCAGAGGGAAAAAAAGCTTCGTTCCACATCCTCAGCTGTGGAAATGTATTTGGAGTGAGTGTTGGAGGCTGCAGCTCCTGGAGGAGGCTGCACTGTCTCTCATTGAAAATGAGACTGAAATTATGTTCCACGTCAGCTGTCAAGTAATGGTTTTGAAACCTTAAACAGAGAATACATTTGCAGCTATTAGCATGGTATGGTCATGGTTTGTATTTGAAGGTGAAAACAGTTTGTAAGGAGGGAAAGAAAACATTAATTCTATTCATCTTGAAAGTTACTTTAACTTTTCAAAATGCTACGGTAAATTTTGAAAGTTTAAAATTAGTTTCAAGATGAATAGAATTAATGAGTGAATTAGAACTGGTACAGAATTGCAATAAATAATATTCAAAACCTTTTAATAAGCTTTGCAATGATTAAAATGAATGGAATTTTTTTTCTTTTTGCTATAAAACTAGAGCTCTTTTAAGTATAAATTGTGATAATGACTCGAGAATTTCCAGCATCAGGTTTTTCCATTACATCTCAGCCTCCACAGTTGATCTAAGGCTTAAAGAATAACATTCAAGCCTCACTTTCTAATGATGAGGTGTTTGACACAGAAAGCAATCCTAATAGAGGAGGCTGCCTGCCTGGTGATTGCTGCCAAGTAGAGCTGACAGAGACAAAGAAACATTTTTCTACTCAGTCTCTTAACAAAACCTCCTCCTTGGACCTGGGACTGTGAGTGATGAGCAGAGATCCTGTTGTGAGAAGCACTTGGCACATCAGACCTGTGTTTGTAATTCTGACAGCATTTGTTATAAGTCTTGCTCTTAACAAAAATAAATTAGAGAAAAAAGAAAAAAAAGCACAAAAATATAAGGCAAGATTTTTAGCAATGCTGAGTGATGAAACACTAATTCAGGTAGCTCAGTTATAACAGTTTGTGATACCTCAGGTCTGGTTCAACACAGCAAATCCTCCTCAGAAACCAGGTTTGGAAAATTGAAAACTTCTTTGCCCCCAGCTCCTGCCAAGCCTTTTAACCTCACAGCCTTTCTGAGTTTTTCTGGGATATGTTTCCATCACTGCCCAGGGGGCTGCTGGTGTCCTGTGAGTGGTTCTTCAAAAGTCTTGCACCAACTTATGCCAGGACAATTTCCTGTAAATTCATTATTCTCAGTTTTGGGGGAAAATTCATCTTGGCATCAAAAAGCACTGCAGCACTAATGTTTTGGGTTTTTTTTCCTGTTTGTTCAGCCATTCTCCCTGTGTGCCTTGGGGAAAAGCTTTGCTTATGGACATTCCCACTGGGACAGCTGCCCCAATTCATCTGCAAACACAGCCCCACCGTGGCTGCTGACACCCTCCAAGACTGTTTCACTGTCCCTCTTGCTATCCTTCATTCCTGCTTCTCCAGGAGCCCTCATTTACCCCAATATCACTGTACTGCACGTGGCCAGCTGGATTTTTCCCTCTGTTGCCCCTCTGGCCTCCTGTTCCAGTTTTCCAGCTGCAGGGAAGCAGATGCCCCAGGCTGGCCCTGCTTGGGCTGAGCCCTGCTCCCCTCCTGAGATCATCCTTTCCCTGGGGCAGGAGGGTCAGGGCTGGAGCTGCTCTCTCCAGAGACCTGGGTTCTCTCTGGTTCCTCAGTTTCCAGCAGGAGAGTTTGACCTGCCAATAGTCTCCATCACCATCCCAAAGCAGCAGCTTTCCCCTGAGGGTCACCCAGGGGACAGCATGGCCCCTCTCCCACCCCTGCTGTCCCTGGGCTGCCTTTGCTCAGTGGGTGCTGCTGCCTGGCAGGGACCACAACTCCTGGGCAACCACCACACTCTAATGAGCTTCTCTGTGGTGGTGAGATTAATTTCTGAGATCCATCACATCTCCATGGCTGGTTTCTCCTGCTCTCTCTAGCAAGATGCCACAGGCTCCTCCCCAAATCCTTCCCTTTCTGCTTAATCAGCCATTCCTCCATTATAGCAAAACACAATCCTCTCACTTGGCTTCCAGCTCTGCTTCCCCTCCACAGATGTGAGGGTGCAGCCTGTGCTTTGCTTTCTTTATTTCTTAGTTTTGCATGAGAGCCCATAATCCACTCAGAAGTAGTTTGTAATAATTCTGCATGGGAGAGGCCACCCATAATAAATTGTGTTGTATTAACTTCCCAGGTGCTCCTGTGCAGGGGAAGGACAGAGCCATCTTCCAGGTGTATTTATTTCCCCAGCCAGGACAGCTCGTAATCGCAGACAAACTGTTTGTCCTTGACTCCTGTCTCTGCAAAGGAAGACTGAACTTCCCTCAACACGATCCATATCACATCAGATTTGATATATTTCATAACAGCCTTTTATTCTCCTGTCTTTGTTCATTTATTTATCAATCTGACACTTTGCTAGATACGTCGCTGTCTTTCTTTTTATTCACCTGTCATTATCTCCTGCTCACATGTTATAATACTCAACTTTTTTATGTATATTAAACATAAAAAGGCTCTTGGCCTGTGCCTTTTCACTGTGGATTTTCTCTGTTGCACTTAAATAGCAATAGAACGGATGCTTTGCAAATCCTTTCTGACTTTTAGTGATATAAATTGTCACTGCCTGGGGCTTCCAGCCTGCCTGGAAGCACTGAAAGGCCCCTCTGCCACACGTGTCTGCACAGCCCAAGTCATGCCTGGGATGCTCCCCAGGCTTTTGGGACCAGGTCCATGGAGAGAGAACTCAGGAACAGAGCAGAAGAGCCCCATAAACACCCAGGCACTGTAAATAAACATTCACCAGCTTTCCATGATCTAATCCACTGTGTTAACCTGTGGTAATTCCCACGGGAGGGAGTCCAAGGGGTTTTCCCCACCCCAAATCCCAGGAGTTCAGAGGCAGGGAAGGCTCTGCCATGCCTGACGTGGCTCACTGGGTCTCAGGTGCAGAGCTCAGCTTAATCCTACAGAAGGAAAGTTGGCTCTCAACTTACAGCCAAATAAAATCATCCTCTGCTTTTCCTCCAGCATTTCACAAAAGCAGATAGATTACTCCATCCTGAATTTTTACTACCATCAGAAAAACAACTAAAAATATTTAACTTGTTTGTTAAAATATTTAATGTAGTTTTGACAGTTCACCAGCTGTTTAAAAGTAGCTGAAAAGGATGGCAGAGGCTGTTGCTGAGTTTAATAAATATGTGTGTGTGTAATGTTTGTTATCTGAGAAGTACATTTAGATGTCTGCTTAGGTTAGTATCACATATGCTAGAACACATGTTCCTTTTCTGGTACACATCTATAATTGTGCCCATTTATCTTATTGCAGTTTAAAGTACCAACAGGATAAATAAAGGCAGTGTCTGTTCTACTTTGAGAAAGAGAGAGACCAGGCTATTTAAGTCAGTGAGAAAATATAAAACTCTGCAGATAAAAACTTTCAAGGGTGGGGAAAATTACTTTTTAAAATAGCACAATCAAGGACATCTTTGCTGTGGAAAGATTTTAGTCAGAAGGAAGCAATTCAAAAGCTTCTACAAAATGCATGTAGGCAGAGAAGAGTGGCAGAAGCAGGGAGGCATTCTGCCTGTGGCCTTTTTTACAGTAATCTCTAGGCATTAATTTTCCATGTCTACTAAAATAAAATGCTCCTACAGATTTACCTTCCTGTGGCATAGGATCCAAGCATGAGGAAGGGATGCTGGTGCTGCAGATGAGGGTGAGGAAGGGGTGGAGGAAGAACAGGTAGGGCTGAGCCTGCAGGATGGCATTAACCACACTCAACCAACCCAGCAGGACAGTTCCCTCAAGCCAGAGCACAAGTGACATCCCCACAGCAATGCCAGCTGAGGAGCCTCTGGGATGCCTACACAGATCAGGGCTGGGGACTTGTGGGAAGCCAGGACATCTCTCTTGTTGCTTTGGATGGGCTGAGCCCCAGGCAGAGGGCTCAGAGGGTTTGGCACAGAGCCCAAGACCTTTTTGCCTTCGACCTTGAGCCATGGAAAAAATTACCAACTGTATGGGAAGAGTTACAAACCAGGGAAAGTAGAATAGAATGATTAGCTTATCACTGAGTAGAGAAATAGAATTTTAAGATTTATATGATAAATGTACAGGGGGGTCAAGATGGAGGAATCTGGGCCTGTACTGTCCTTCCCCCTTCTTCTTCCTGGCCTCCATTTTCTTGGTGATTGTGGCATTTGGGATTGGTTTAGAGTAGAAACTGACTGTCTAACATAGGTGATAGGTATTGGGGATTAACTGTAAATAATGTCTGTGTAGTTTATAGTATAAAAAGACAACACAGCCCTGGGGGTGGGCAGTGTGCCTTGGACTGACCTGCTGAACACATCTGGGCTGGGCAGGGAGAACATGTTATAGATAAGAAATAATAAACAACCTTGAGAACGAGAACAAAGGAACTCCGACTCTTTCTTCAATCATCTGGCTGTGAAAAAGGGACTCTTGGGAGCCTCCTAATCAGGGGAATCCCAAGAGAGACTCCCCTACACACAGCCTCTCTCAGGATCAGGAAAAACCTGCCAGAACTGGGCCTTTCTCCACATTTGTGTGGCCTTTGTCAAACACGAGGCAGGAAGATTTGCTGGACCAAGTCCACAAGCATCCTGAAGACAAACAGAAGGAAGATGCAGGTTTGGATCTTTCAAAGTAAATGTCCTCCAAGATATACCTACCCCAGACTGAACTCTCACACCTGCCTCCTCTAACCACTCACGTGTTAGTCCAGATGTGGAAACAAACAATCAGCTCCCACTAAAGCCAGAAATTACTGTCCCAACCCTTGACACCCAGCCACAATGTGCAGAGAGAGGAAATAAAACAGCTCAGGAATCCAGCACTTTGTGGCTTGGATTTGTGAAAGCAATGATAAATTTAAAAGGATTTAGGGAAACTCTAATTGCAGGAATCAGTCTTGAGAGACAGAGCGGGACTCACAGAATTCTTTGATGTTCAATTCATAAAAGTCCTCAAATTACAGAAGGAGAATCACTTTGCAGCTTGGAACAAGCTGACAGTCCAGAAATATGCTGAAAACCAGTCACTGAGCTCCAGTGAGCTGCAAAGACAAACTGCCAGGGGCAAAATGAGCATTAAAACCAAGATCACCAGACACACATAAAATATATTTTGAAGGAGAAGCAAATGAGTTTGATCATATTTGTGACTGGACAAGTGAGATCACCAACCAGCCTCGTGGCACTGGATTTTCCAGGGGTGATTTTTTTTTGTGTCTCTTGTTCTTGCAGATAGGGCTGATGGAGAGAGCTTTGGTGGGACAACAAAGGTGACTGAGATCCCCCAGCTCTGCTGTAAACTATTGGAAATTAAACAGAAATGCCAGTAAATGGGTTTAGGGTGCTGATTTGTCAACCTGAGGTGAACCGTGATGGTTGTTTTTAAACATCTCCCCTAACCACAATTTAGGAGAGCAAAATGCATGAAATGGACAGTGAAGATCTAGTAGCTGGATCTGCTTAAGAATTGTAACATCTTCATAATCCTTTCTTACCTAAACATATCAAAAAAAGATCAAGTGTAACATGAAGGTTATTTTCACCACACACAGAGGCAGCATCAGTCAATTCAAGAGCCATTCTGGAGCACTCTATGTGCTCTAAGAGCATCAAAGCCATTTTATGCGGAATAAAACATGATCCTGCAGGAGCTTCTTGCAGCCTGAGTTATGCACCAAACCCAGATGACAACTCAAATAACACTGGGAAAAGTCATCCTAGAGAGGGGTTTGAATTCCTGGGTGTAACAGGAGCTGGAAGCTTGAGGAATGCTTCTAAATCACCCATGTGTTATGGATCGACAAACGCACCAGCATTGCTGGAAATCTTGCAAATGACAAGAGGCTCAAATGAGGACTCTATCCTGCAAAACAGAGAGTGGTGCCAGGACCACAGCTATTTAGCTGCCTTGCCAGAACAAACCACCTTGTGAGAGCGAGCCCTTGGCTGCCAAGAGAAGAGCAGCTCCTGGAGATGCAGGGATGGGGGAGAGGCGGCTGCGCCGAAAGCGCTGCTGGAGGCTTCGGCTCCTTCCAAAACGAACAGGCAATGCTAAAAAGAGAGATGGGCTTATCAAGCACATTATTTTTAGGAGAAGGAGAAAAGCTTCCAGTGCCTCCAGCTGTCTCCAAGGCTTTGGGGGGATGCAGTGAGGCCAGGGTTTGCTCTGTGGGTCTGCAGGTGCCTGCTGGGGGTGGCACGTGCTGCTGGGGGGAGCAGAGGGGAAGGGGGAGGGAGGAGGGAAGGAGAAGGAAATTGTGCCACGTCCTTCTCCTGTGCCAAAAAATGAAAAGGAACTATAAACCCCCTGTTTTCAGAATATAAAAAGGTTGTGAAAATAGGACTCCAAGGGCTCTGCAAATGATTATGCTAATTAGATCCAGGGCTATTCAATAGCTCTGAAGTGATGCTCAGGAATTTTGAACTACAGTTTTTAGTGTGATTACAGATCATATTAAAATTCTATTAGTCTTCACCTAAGTTGCAAATAAGTAGGATGGAATAAGGGGTCCATACTTTCTTCAACCCAAACACTTTTAATGTAGCAGATATTTTAGAGTAAAAATATCCCCTTTCTGAAATTAAAAGAAGCTTTGTTTATGCAATTACACAGAGTGAAACTACAAACTGTAAAATTTTCAAAGATTACTGATTTTTCCACATGGGCCCAAGTTTTGAGTGTTGTTGTAAAACAGTATTTGTAATTGTTTTAGCCTTGCTATACAGTATAATTGAGACACTCAGTAGAGAAAACTTGGTAGCAAAATCTCTTTTCGTTTCTGCCTAGCAAATGATAAATTGTTAATGACCACCTGTTACAATGTTAATGAAAGTGAGATCTGTATGTAAATAAAGCAAATTTAATAACTTAACAAGGTGGATTAAAATTCCCAACCTGCTCCTTGCTAATCTAATGCCAAACACCAAATAGTTGCTATCTAAGCAGGAAACTAGTTAATGTATTCACCTCCATGTACTTTTCAAACTATAATTAATATTTTAAAAATTTATAAAACCAAAATCATAGGTTTGATTGTAACAAACAAAATATCTGCCTTTAATCTACTACAAAAGGTTGGTGCAAATCCCCTTAAACGATACTAAAATGTAAACCACAAGGCAGCACTGAGGAATTGATTATGTTTAACTTCTTTTGCATTTGTCCTAATCACATTCCTTATAATTGTATTTAAAATTACTCCAAAACAGTTGATTGGTAATTCTGTAGCACAGAAGAAATATGGAATGAGAACACTGTTTCCTTGGAAGAAAAAAAAAAAAAAAGTCTTGTTATAAATAACTTTCAAGGTATGTCCTCTGGACATTGGGTGAATATTAACACTTGACAAATGGACATTTGTTAGTTTAAACTAAAGTGAAAGTTATTGAAAGGGAAGAAGTGAGGCTCTTATTTCCTGGAGAAGAAACTCACTTGCAGGTGTTGTTTCTGTTCTCCAAACCCCACACAGGGTTTTACAGCACTGCCTTTCTCCTCCTTCCTCCTGATTTACACCCCAGCAAGCCCACCCCACCCCAATGGTTTGTGGGGCAGCTCTGGAGGGCTGGGGCTGCTGGTGGAGCCCCACTTTAACACAAGCCCTGCAGGTGTGGCTTCAGCAGGAGACCTGCATTGGTGGGGACTTCTGGAGGTCCTCGACCCAACCTCCTGCCCCAAGCAAGGTCAGCTTCAAACCTAGACCAGGATTCTCAAAATCCCATGGTGGAGACTCCACAGCCTCTCTGGGATGCTGTGTCAAGGCTGCACCATTCCCATGGGGAAATGTTGGACTCTGGGGGTTTTCTCCTTAAAACCAGAGGGAATTTCCCATTGCAAGTCACCCCCTATTGAACACCTCAGTAGCTTCAGCAGGGAGATGGAGGGAGGGAGGGAAGGAAGGAAGGGGCATCTTCCCCTTCCATTCCACCATGGCCACACACCCAGTTTGTCCACATAACTTGATACATGAGTCCTTCCTACCTTCCTACCTTTTCTCCTCAGCTCCAGTGCTTTCTCCCTGTTTTAGAAAGGTGGCCTGAAACACAGAGAACAAGGGGTTTTGCCAACCCCCCAGTGTGAGCCCACAATCCACCCATGACACAAAGCTGAGCAGACATGGAGGGATGACACCTGCATGGGCTCTCCTCCACTGGGCTTTTTCCTTCAGCTGCTCTGAGTTTGGGGACCTAGACACAAACGTGGGTGCTGCCAGTCCATGACCACCTGTGGTGGGCCTGATCAGCACCATCCCACGTCAAAGCAAGCACTGTCCTTGTCCATGGGGAAGTGAGCCCCAGAGGAGATTCCACAATAACTATTTCTAAAAAAAAAATGAAATTTTGGAGAGTATACATGCATAGTCTGTCCTTTAATTGGGAAGCACTTCACGGGTCTGCACTTAATCAAGATGGATACCTCATTAGGACATCTCCCAGGGAACCAGTTTAGCCTAACAACAGCAAATCGCAGCACTGCTGCTTAATTGGGACAATTTTTGCAAAGTCTCCTCTTAATGGAGACATATTGGGCCAGTGCCAGGAGTTAAGTGGTGTTAAATGAAATAGGTGCAAAACTCCAACTTCCTGTCTTTTTATATAAAGATTGTCAGCTAAGAATGTAAATAAATAAAGGCTAAATATTTAGGAGTAGGGACTTAGAGTTTCCTAGTTTTTTGGTTGCCTGGAGTACTGTAAAGAAATGTGAGCATCTTGGGTCCATACTTAACCCAACCTCCACTTCCAGCCTCGATGAGCAGAGGTGTTTCTCCTGTTGTGCTTGGGCAGCACAAAGCACCTCTGGCTCCAGATGTCTGGTGGAATATCCCGGGTTTGCTTACCACGAGCAAGACAAATCATCACCCTCTACTCCAGCCTTCTGTAAAGGTGTTTGTAGAACCATAAGAGCAGGTCTATGGAGGAGCCAATGCCTTAACCCTGAAGCCCTGGAAACAGAAGCCAAGTGGAGCATCCAAGACATGCAATCACAAACATTTCTATGTTCCTGCCATTCAAGGACCATTGTGCCCTGACTTTGGGTCAGAAATATAAAATTTCCACCTAAATGACACAGAGAATCTATGAAATGATACATTCATGCCCACAATGGGAAACCTACCCTCACTTCCATGAAGTCAGGTCTCTCCTGCTGACAGGATGCTGCACAATTTGCCTTGAACAGAGCAAGTGCACCCCACCCTGGTGTGGTGGGAAGGCTGATCAGGTGGGTGAGGCCCTTGCTGGACACTCTGGGCATCCCTGGTTTTGGCAAGAGCCATGACAGAGGGTTCAGTATCTGCTTACTTCCCCTGCTTTATTCCTGGGACCTCTCCCATGAGAGTCAGAGTCCTCCTTCTCTCAGGCTCCCTCCCTGCACACAGAGAGATGAAATCTTGTTCTCTTCCTCATTTTTCTTTGGAAGAGCAGCTGCTGGGGGAGCACAGTGCTGTTCAGTACAGGGTTAGCTTCTGGGCAAGGCTGCTGACAAATAAAGTAATCAAACTAATGGCAGGTACTTTCCCAAAATCACTCAGGGCAGTAGCAGCCACCAGCATGCTGGGAACAGACATCCAGAGCATCTTCCAGAACATAAAAAGCAAGATCCCTTCAAAATACTTCTCCCACGATGTCTTAGATCCCCTTAGATATTTCTGAGTGTTAACATTAACTGATGAGCCAGCCTGAGAGGCATCAAAGGAGGTTTTTTCCCTCCCTTCGTCATTAAGAGAAGCTGTTTTACAAGTAGCTGAGCAATTTGAAGGATATAAAAGGTGTGCAAAAATTGTCTCTTTAAGACATTGACTCAGTAACCTGTAAAAGATGTTAGTTAAATACATTTCCTTGGGACTCCTACAGTCTTTGACTGAAAGTGTTTTGTACATAAACAAACAACAACGCTCCTTCCATCCATTAAAACCCACCAGGCACTTTAATACATCACAGCGTAACCATTTAGCTCAGTCATTTTTCATTGTTTGACCTCACTTTTAATTAGAGACTAAATTATTAATGCCATTTGATAGGAGACAAACTACTTGGGAGTGCTGCTGTTCTCTAGGCCAGCTCTCAGGAACTACACACTCAGATTTTGTACGTTTCAAATAAAACATAAGTGGCCAGAAGAAAAACAATTTACATTTACAGCTCCTACAAACACAGCATCCATCAAGAGTTTGGTGCTTAAAAAAAAAATCTCATGTGGTGTTATCAGTAGACTTTTAAAAATCAGCAAGAAAATATAAAGTTCCCCCAGAGAGAAACTCCCTGGAGATTTTCCAAGTTCACGAGCTCTGGCAAAGTAGTTGCCAGCTCCTGTAATCAAAACGCCCAGGACTGTTTAAAGAAGTTAGTAGTGTATTTTTCCCTGCACAGCTTTGATGTAGAGGTTCCTAAGGAGGGAAGATGAGCCCAGAGAAACAGGAAAGCTGGAGGTGATTTAAAGCCAGGGAGCAGGAGGGCACGGCTGCAGCACAGAGCCAGCGTCTGAGCCAGCTCAGCTGACACCAGCAGGCCTGAACTGTTCCCAAGTGAGCCAGATCAGGGTGTAACTTGCCCCTCACCAGGGCATTTGATCCCTTGTAAGCTCTGGCCTGGGCTCCCCTCTCCTGGCACTTTCTCTCTGAGGGCACAGAGCACTGTAAAATGTTCTCTGCCACCAGGGCAAACAGCACATGCTGCTCACAGAGAGCAACACCCGTTGTGAGGTCCTCCTCCAGGAAAATAACCAGGCTTGCAGTGGTTGTTGTGAAGGAGACAACAAATCTGGGATGCTTGGGAGAGCTGTAGGGACCGGGTTTGGCCTCCCTTCCTAACAAAGAGCCTGAGGCCAGGCCCTTTCCCTCCTATTAAAGCCAAGCCTGGGTGACCCCTATAAAACATTTGGCACTGCTGGGTTGGGTAAAGAGCATCAGTCCCCACCTATGGGTGTCTCCTGGACTCACCCCAGGGGTGTGCTTAGCCATTATCTCTTTTATTTGGGGATTTTAATGTTTCCTAGGACTGAATCACCTTCATCCCTCAGTGACAGCCAAGGGGACCTCAGTGACAAGGGCTGGGGACCTCACAGAGCAGCCACCCAGCCCTACACTGCCAGGAGATCCCCATCTGCCCTCCTGAGGGCTTCGAGGAGCCAACAGCACAGGGCTGCCTGGAGCTGCCGAGGGGGTCAGGCCACAATAAGGTGTTAGAAAAACCATACAAAACCTTTCCAAAACTGCAGCTCTGGAAGCTGGATAAGGAGCTGGGGACACATTGAGTGAACGATTTCTCCAGCAAGGTTCGTCGTCAGCAAGATCCCTTGCTGTGTTAGACAACTGTTCAGCTGTTTCCTGCACGGCTGTGGTACCATCAAACAAGGATGTAAGTTTGCTGCACTGCTGCTAACAGGCAAAGCCATCAGCCTCACCCAGCTCCCTCTGTCACCTTCAGGTGCTCTGAGTCAGACCCAAACCCCTCCTGGCTCTGCCCTGCTGCAGGTGGGTGGCAGGAGCCCTGTGCCCCTCACTTCACAGGGGGAGTGAAGCTCTCCTCAGCTGTCACGCAGCGTTCTCTGTCTGTACCGAGGCACAAAGTAACAATCGTGTCTCTGCTAATTTGATTAAGCAGAAAATATGATCTCCACTTTAAAAACAGAGCAAGAAATCAGTTTTGCAGCTGGACTGGCCTTTCTGCATAGGATGATCCCTGCCAAGCCCATTTGTTTGGACTCAGCTTTTCCTCGGCAGAAATCTGAAGAGTCTTGTGTCCTGTTGTTCCACTTAAGCCATGAGGTTTCAAGTTCTTTGCTATCCAAACTCAGGCTACAAAAATTCACTGAGTTAGAATTGAGCCTGCAATGCTCTTGCTGTCAAGTCAGAATGTGGTTTTATTCCTTAGACATGTGTCTTTTTCTGTTTTAGTAGGTTTCAAGCAGTTATTTTCACTTACTACTAAGACACAGAAAAATTGCTGTTTCTTCTCCCCCCTACCCTAAAAATGACATAATCTCCCCTGTATGCTTTCAGCGTAAAATAACCAAGTGCATATGAGGACTAATGGCCCTAAAGGAGCTGGCTAGATCTACTCACTCAATAATCCATGCTTTCAAAAGGCCTGATTTCACAGTTACAGAGACACCCCTGAGCAGTTTTGCTGCGAGAGCGAGCACTCGTAGCATCTCCTCTTCTCTCGATATGCTTCAGCAGCTCCCTCTAATGTCAGTGGGGACCCCCGTGTACAGCTCCAAGAAAATTAGACAGCATCAGACCACATCCTGCCCTCAGATGCACATCCACAGCCTCCAGTGGAGGTAATGAGACCAGCACGGCCTCCCAAGGGACGGGAGCTGGTCAGGAGGATGAGGATGCTCCTGGGACCCAGCACGTCCATCTCACCCCGAGCTCCATCTGCAGACAGGGTGATGCATCCATGCAAGATGCTGCTGCATGGGAGGGACCCCAGGGCTGGAAGCCCCTTCCTCCTCACCGACTCTGATCCTAGTGCCAGGAGGGAGAGCTGTAGGACAGAGGCTCGGAGCAAAAAGCATCCAGAGTCCTTGAAAGAACCCCCCATTCACATTCATTTCTAATCTGCTGATGCCCTATGTCCAGTAGTCAGTATTTTAAATTGTTATTAAATGTCTTTGGGGGGATTATAATTTGTATGCCTGATTATACAATGGATATACCTATCTATCTCGTGGTATCACAAATAGCCATACCATGATGATGATTGAAATATATAATCCCCCCCAAGATGGTCAGAACAATTTAAATTTCCCTCTGCTTAATTAAGAGAGTTAGGGGATTAGGTACATGAATTAAATTGAGGGGAAGGTTTGGTTTATGTTTTTAAAACCCAGTGGAGTCACAGGGAACTGGTGAGGCAGAAGTTAGACTGCCTTGTCCATTCTTCTGTCTTGTCTCAGACAGACCTGCCTTTCTGCCTGCCTGACACTGGGAGTTTTCTGCCTTTGATGAGGACAGGAGAACTCTTCCATTTTTCAACCTTCCAACATCTCCAGCATCTTCTCAGTGTCTCCTAGGGAAAACACCTCAGCATGGAGCCTAATTCCATCACAGGTCACCTCCCTGTGACCACAGAGTGCTCATGGTTTGCATTGCTGAGATATTCAGAGTTCTACCTGGCTGTACCAACCCACTGTGTCCTGCCACCTCCAAGCACAGAGTGACAACAGTCCCATCACCTCTGCGTGACCGTGGGGGATGAGGTTTATTTGGGTGAGCTCCAAAGCCCTGTGCACAGAAGAGAAACCCTTCAGAAGAGGTTTGAAAAAACCCACCTCTCCCAAGTTTCCCTTCCTTCAGGAGATCTCGGATTTGCCAATACTCTGCCAAGCAGAGGTGATCTGTTTGTCTTCTTCATGCTGACAATAAATCCAATCACACCTTGGACGGGTAGATGGAATCAATGGAGTCCCTGCAGCACTGTCCCCCCCTCGGCTGGGCTCCAGCCCCCCTCCCTCATCAGCCATGCTAACAGGGAAGAGCGGGTGGATTTCACTCCCCGCATTTACCTGCTGATTACAGAGCCATCTTTGTCATTAGGGGTAAATTAATCAAGAGAGGTGAATGTTTTCGACAAGCTGCACTGTTTACTTCAAAAAAGCAGAAACAAAATTAGCATGATACAGGGAGAGCCAGACTCTTGCTGGGCAGAGCAAAGGAGCCCAATCCTTCGGGAAGCAAAATCACTGAGTTGTTATTGCTGACTCCGAGCACAGCTGGGGGACAGGGGTCCCTAAGCAGGCAGAGAGCTCCGTGGGGTGCCAGGGAAGGACTCCCTGCCATCATTCCCCCTAGTCTCTGCTGCCAAAACCCCCTGCCAAGGAAAACCAGGGCTGTTGTGCATCACATGTACAAGTGCCAGGGCAGCTTTGACACCCTGATGCTCACCTCTCTCCACTGACAGATGTCAGGCTGGGATGTTCCCAGTTCCTTCACACACTTCAGTCACCCCTAGGAAGGGTCCTTCACTCCACTCCTAGCCAAACCTTTTAGCCTGGGAAAAAGGCACAGAGACTTTTGCAGCCATCCATAACTCTCTTGGTGGGTCTGACCAGATGCAGCTGAACCATTGTCTAGTTAAGAGGAAAAGATCAACCCGGATTTAAGAGGCAGCAAGGCCACCATAACTCTTCCTTGAAGCACAGCCCGGCTGGATTTATGCTCTGCAGTGTGGCAGCAGGAAACAGATATAACTCGTAGTGATGGTGCTTCTCCTTCTGAGAGGGAGGGTCTCGCCCCAGCCCTTCACAGGAAAGTTTTGGGGCCACATCTGAACTTCGGGCAGGGTGTCCCAGGGTGTTGCACGTGGCTCCTGGTTCAGATCTGCAGGGCCCGTAGCAGGGAAGATATCTTTTCCTCCTTTCTTCTTCTTTTCCTTTTTGTCTTTGAAATCTTGTCAGTATATCAACACACTTGATAAGGGCAGTGTTGTAGTTACACTTCTTTAATTAAGTGAATAATTAAAAAGAAGTTGATCATCAATTAGTTAATTAAATAATTAATCCATTTTACTTTCATACCCTTTTTTGTTAATCACTGTGGCTTCGGTAATGAGCCGCCTATGGGTTGCTAGGCAACCGCCTCCCCGTTTAAACAATCAGCAGCTGCCGCCGCCAGCCCCTGTGAAGGGATGCGCGGGCCCGGGGCCGCGGCCCTTTTGGGGATCGCAGGTTCGAGCCCCGCCTCTGCCGCGACCCCCACCCCAGCCGCTGCCTGGGGAACCGGCGGGGAAAGCAGGAATTCCCCCCAAAACCACCGGGAAACAACGTCCATGCGCGCTGCCGGGGCCCAGGCCGCGAAGAAGGGGGAAGGCGACACCGGGGAGCGGGGAGGAAGGCGGGGGGATGCGGAGACGCTCCCGACAGCGTTGGCATGGCTTGCCTCGTCCCCACCCGGTGCCTCCCTGGGGGGCACAGACACCCCTCGCCCCTCAGCGACCTCCCCCCCGTGCCTCAGTTTCTCCGGGAGAGCGATGCCCCTACGGTCCTTTCGCAGATGGTCCCTGCCCCGCTGGGGTCAACGGAGGGAGCCAGTTCTCCCCTGCGGCAGGCGGCAGCTCCCCTTCCCTCTGCTCTCCCTCCTTATTCTCCCGAGTTCTTTTTTTTTAATTTTTATTTTTTCTCTTTTTATCTCTCTTTTTTTTTTTTTCCCCCTTCTTTTTTTTTCTCTCCTCCCTCCTCTGCTGCCAATTGTTTCTCTGCCCCGGGGCCAACCTGTAAATGAGATGTTACATCTGCACCGAACTAAGTAAACACTTTATAAATGAATAAATAAGTGAATAAATAACGAAATAGCAATATCTGAGCCGAGCGGAGCCAGGCGCGGCGGCTCGGCCGGGGAAAGCGGGGAGCTGGACCGCGGGGGCCAGGAGAGACCCCCGGCACCCAGAGCTCCAAACCACTGCCAGGAGCCGCTTCCCGGGGGGATCCGAGCCGGCTTTCCCGGAGTGTCTCCCCTGGCAAGGCGGTGCCAGCCTCCCCTCCTTCCCCGGATCTGTCCCGGGAGGGGCCGGGGCTCGCAGCCCCTCCAGGGCTCCGTCCGCACCGCCCGGCCCGGGCTGAACTTTGTAATTATAATGGATAACGAGAACAAAGGCAAGAAGCACTCATTGAGTAACTGATATCAATTATGGAAGCAGGCTTTTGAGCCTGGAATAAATGATAGGGGAATTGGCCTGAGAGGGAGTGGGAACAGACATGTTATTATTTACGCCAGATTAAGAAAAGTATCCAATTTGCTGGTCATCTCCTTCCGCTGGGAATCGGCATCAATTTTATTATTGTTCCTCAGATTTTAATATTCTCTAAATGAATTAAGATCGAGCTAGGTAGTTAGTCAATAGTTTAATGCAATTAATTAACTTCCCATCGCTTGGTTATCTCTGCTCGGGCCTCTTTTCTCTGGCCGGCCCCACTGCTGGGCAGCAGTTTGGGATAAATAAGGATGCAGGCTCGGCTTGGAGCCGGGCTCCGTGTGTCTGTGTGTGTGCGTGTCTGTGTGTGTTGACTCTTTGGTGTCTAGATTTTTTCCACTGTTCCGTGCATTGTACGACATAACTAGAACTGAAGCAGTACATTTCTTCAAACAATGCCTCCCCGATTCCATTTGTAATGGAATTGGAGGGAGAAAATGTAATTGTGTGTTAAACATGAGGCAGCCATACATGAAGATAAGCAGGGCTGAGTGACTGGATATGGAAATCCAGCGCGGGGACTAGATACTGGAGGTCTATTTTGGAGTTAAATGGCTCATAAAAATAGGAGGCTGGGGTTTATTTATTTATTTATTTATTTGCCCGAATATCTATAGGGCTGTGGAGCTGCGTCTTGAGGCGGGGAGAAATGGAGGGGGAAAGAGTGGGGGGCTGAAGATGGGGTGGCCGCTGCTTTGGGAGGGGGACAGGGAAAGGGAGAGCAGCCAGCCTGGTGGGTCAGGGCTTCCTGCCCGGGGACCTCGCTCTGGTGGGGGTCCCTTGGAGCCAACCCCTCTTGGAACAACTTCTGTGGCCCAGGCCAGGACGAGTGACATCGGGGTTTCTCTCACGGCTTCAGGGACCCCGGGCTGAGCGCTCCGGGAACTCGCAGGGTGAGGGGCACACAGGGGTCCCGGGGGGCACACAGGGGTCCCGGGGGACACACAGGGGTGTCGGGGGGCACACAGGGGTCCCGGGGGGCACACAGGAGCCCGGGGGGCACACAGGAGCCCCGAAGGGCACACAGGGGTCCTGGGGGGCACACAGGAGCCCCGGGGGGCACACAGGAGCCTGGGGGGCACACAGGGGTCTCGGGGGGCACACAGGGGTCCCGGAGGGCACACAGAAATCCTGGAGGGCACACAGGAGCCCCGGGGGCACACAGGAGCCCCGGGGGCACACAGGGAGCGGGAGCCTCTCCCGGTACGGGCGGAGCCGCCCCCAGGTCCCTGAGGGCGCCGAGCCCCGTCCCCTCAGGGCGCTCGGTCCCGGCCCGGCCGGGCTGGCAGGGCCTTTCCGGGGGCGCCGCTGGCCGAGGCCGCCCCTTCCCCTCCGGACATCTGGGAACGTCGTTAGGGCCGCTCCGCTCAGGAAGTTTTTCACACTTCACGTCTCATTAACCGCAGGTCTCGGATTCCTTGGGAAAGGGGGACAGGCGGGAGCGCGGCGGCGGCCGCTGGCCCGAGGAGGGGGGGACGGTGGGAGAACTCGGGGGGCCCGGGGAACCCCGCACCCCCCGCTTCCCCCCGGGGCCGGGCTCCATCCCGCAGAGCCCCTGGGTGACCACCCTGCCCCGGCCGTCCGGGTGACCCCGGGAGGGGTTTGGGGCAGGGGGGGAGCCAGAGACGGCGGGGGGACCCCGGGAGCAGCTGCGGGCACCCCCCGCACCGCCCCGACGGGGCCCAGCCCCTGTGCGAGAGGAGCCGGGCTCCCCTTCCCTGCTCCGCGCCCCCCAGGGCCGCAGCTGAAATCACAGCCCCTTCTCCCCCCGGGGGCTCGGCGGCCCTGCCTCTGTGGGATGCAGCTTGTGGGGAGGGCCAGGACCTCCCCAGCATCTTAAATGTTTAAAAAGGGTTTGTTCTGTACTTACAGTGAGCGAAATTAAAAAGAAACAGTAAAATATTTGAAAATGAAGTGCATTATGTTTAATAAATATAAAATGAACAAAGGCTGCTATATTGCCAGCAATATCATTTCTTGCCCAGGGGCATTAATAAAGACTGAAAGGTTTGGAAAAAACAATATTTTCTATTAAAATTCTACGGTGCGTTTCAATATTAAAAGGATAGGTGATGAATTTTCAGTGTTACTCAGACGGGGTCAGCGACTAATTTCATTTCTTTCTGGTCAGCATTCTGTCGATAATTAATCAAAAGCAGAGTTTCTTAATGAAACACTTTTCATAAGGTGATAATTAGCAGGAAAGACGCGGAGTGCAGACAGTCACTGGTAGCTGTCTAATAACCAGAATGAAATCAGGGCTGGGTCCAGGGAGTTAAGCAAGAGCTCAAAAAAAAAAAAAAAAAAAAAAAAAAAAAAAAAAAAAAAAAAAAAAAAAAAAAAAAAAAAGAGAGAGAGAGAGAAAAAATCATGAAAATAAAAAGGGAGAAGAGGAGGAAAAGGGATGGAGGAGCCGCCTTGTGCAAAGTCCCGGGAGAGGGTTGTGTTTTTCAGCCCGCTGCTGATCGCTTTTAACACCCGAGCTGGTGTCATTTCGCCTCCCCTGCCCCGCGGAGTGGGACCCGGACCCACTTTGGGGGGCTCGGAGCGAAGATACCCCCAGACACCCCCCCTCATCCTCACCCCACGCGCTGAGCTTCAAGGCAGAAATCCGCGCAGAGGACGCGCTCCCCACCCGGGCCTTTCCCCGCCTCACCCCGCAAAAAACGCGTGGAAAGAGTAAATGAAGTTAATGAAGAAAATTAGCAGCGATTAGTGACAGCGCCGGGGTCCGGCAGAGCTGGTGCTCCGGCCAGGAAAGTCTCTGGTAACAATTACAAAGATACCCCGCGCATAAACAAAAGAAATTAGCCCCTGGAATGATATTAAACAGTATAAAATTAACCGAAAGTTGTAATAAGTGAGGGATTAAAAAGGACCTGGCATTAATTCGTGGGTCTGAAGAGAGCCCAGCAGAAGGGGGAGAGAGGTGTGCTGAACCTTTAATTAATATTTGGCTGGAACATACCTTATTCATAATATTCATTGATGTAGTTACTCCACAAACAGACAGGGATAATTTGTTTAGATAGATAAAAATAACCTTCAGGTGAGATTTTAAATACAAAACCAATCTATCCCTTGCATCTACTCTGGCACTTAAACAGCAAACCTTTCAATGGGCTTTTTTCTCATATTAATATATTTTTTTTAATCCGAACATGAATGACAAGTACTGCTTTCCTACGACGCCGGGTGTTTTATTATAAAATTCTCCTGAAATGCTGTAAACTTTCAGATAAAGCTGAGAGGCAGGAGGCTGTTGAGTAGATGAGATTATTGATAGTTATTGAAAGTATCCAAATAGGATTTAGAAATCGGGCTCCTGCGCCTTTAATAGAATTCCAGATAATCTTTTATCACAACAAGACACCCATAGAATTATTTAAACAGATTGGACTATTCCAGCAGCAAATTTCAATTATTCTAATGCTTTAATAAATGTGTTGTGTGTGTATTAAATTCAAGCTTCTTAATCCAAATTTTACGATTTAACTGCTCTGATTTTTCATTACAGCTACACCCACATACAGCAATTTACTTTTTTTTTGTTTGGGTTTTTTTCCCCCCCTTTTATCCTAGAGAAACTGATGCCTAAACGAATCGGGCCCTCAAATAAAATACAAAATAAAAACTGACTTAAAAGTGAGTTCCGTACTCTCCGAACAAGAGAAATAAATAGAAGGGTCCACAAGCCCCTGTGAGGAGCACGGGAGAGGAAAGCCCAGGTAGGGAAGATGATGGGAAGAAGGAAAAAAAAAAAAAAAAAAAAAAAAAAAAAAAAAAAAGAAAAAAAGAGAAAAATCAAAACGCAGGAAAATTAAGAGCAGAGGATTGAATTGATGGGATCTGGGGGCTTTGTGGCTGGAACCTTTTGTTTCAATATTTATTTCCTCGGAGGTTAATACCTTTTTTTTTTCTTTTTAAACGTAACAGCAGGTGAGAGGGAAAAGCGTGGCCTTCAAAATCTGTCAGCATCAAACCAACTAAAGGAACAGGATTATCAAACAGTGGGAGAGAAACAATATTTTAAATTATCATTAAATTATGGAGACAAGCTCTCGAAAGGAGGAGGGCACAAAACGGATCAGCGGCTTCCCCTGCACACACACACGCA
>WBNO01027097.1:287403-288788 GCA_013400575.1 Peucedramus taeniatus | reverse complement strand
GGGGGGGGGGAGGTAAGGAAGGAAAAAAAATGAAAAAGGAAGATCCGTTTGCAGCGTTTAGGAGGAGATTTGAGCATATCAATCGAAATCATAATTAATGCAATCTTCTATCGATTCGGCCACGGACACCCCCCTCTCCAGCAGTAACCACAACCTTTGAATTGTGAGCGCAGCCACGACCAGAAGCAGCCTCTGATCGCTAAAGAGGAGGCCAAAAACTACTACTAATAATAATTTTAAAAATTCAAGCCCAAACAAAGTTCCCATCGCTACATCCCTCCCATTTCACCTTCCCCCCCTTCTCCGCCGGGAGCAGCCCATCGCACACCCCACGCTTCATCCCGCCAGTCATCCACAGCTCCCAAACAGCCGCCAAACTGCTCCTAATTTAATTACGTCTCCAGAGAAGTTTTCACCCAGATAAAACACTGATAGATTCCCCCGGTGAATAATTTAAGGGACGGTTCTCCGGCAAAGCGCGGGGCTGGGGACCCCCAGTTTTGTGCCCTCTCCCGGTTAGAAAAACACTTCCCGGGCTCTCAGGAGAGAGGATGAGCGGGTGTTTCCCAGCCCCTCCCATCCCGAGCCCGCTGGACCCGAGCTGGAGGTCCCCTGGGCCGGGGGGACCCAACCTGGTGATCCCCGGGAGGGTGGGAAAGGGGCGCGGGGAGAAGCAGCGTTTGCGTTGAACAAAGAGGAGAGGGAAAGGGCCGGGCCAGGAAATCAGACAGGGGAAACTCTTTAAATCTTCCTGGGAGGTTCGTGCGGAATTAAATCCTTGGAGTCGGGGGGCGGGCACGGTGAGAAAGGGAAAGAAATAAAAATAGGTAGGAAGGAAAAAGGAGAGAGAGGGGAAGGGGAAAGAGGGAGAGACACTTTATCTCTGGAAAACATACAAATAGATTTTCCAGTTATAAAATATCCGGTCAAGATGATCCATTTCCTAGCGCTGGTTTGTGTGGGTATGAGAGAGGGCGAAGTTAAAATTGAAATAAAAAGGAAGTCGAGTCTCTAATCTATGCTGTCTGTCCGGAGCTGTATTTATTCACCTAATTGAATGCCATACAATATACTGCTGTATTATTGCTGTTCCCTCCCTCCCCCCTATAGATTAGTTTAATTATGGTCTCCCTGCCTCTGCTTAGAGCTAAAAGGTAGCTTGAATTTGGACTACACAGCCCTAACAGAAATAAGAAAATGATGGGGTTGGTATTAATTCTGGGGTCAAGGGCTTCACTTTTCACCATAATTTAATTTCTTTCTCTATAAATACTAAATGTAAACTGTGTCCACTGGACCAAATTTTGCCTGTAGCAATAAATGCCTCATTTTCTGTCGGATTTCAGGAGAGGAATGCGAGCGGGACGTGTTTCTGAATACAGAAT